>WURV02202195.1:0-11575 GCA_011762755.2 Epimenia babai
CGATGACACAAACAGCATGCAGATGGTGCCTCAATCTCACATGGTGACTTATTAGTCTATCTATTCTGGTTTGGGTCACTCTACTACTATACTTTAGTCTAGATATTATTTTGCTATTATACACATTACCAACAATATTATGCATTTTTCTATCTTTTTTGCTGTTTGTCCACATATCCTGCCATTTGTCCATTAATTGTTCATTATATTTTATGTATACTTCATATATAGACATGTCTAATTTAATATCTATTGTCGCGTGACCCAGTGCCTCTTTAGCCATCTGATCAGCTATATCATGTCCCATTATGTCAGCATGGCTTGGAATCCATTCAAATTGCAGGGATTTTTCTTGATGATATCATTTCATTAATTGTATTTTTATCTCATTTGTAATTTTATTTTTATCATTGTAACCATAATTCCCTAATTGTTTGATTGCAGTTAAGCAATCTGTAAATATCACGATTCTTTCTACCTGATAATTTTCTAAAAAGTATAAAAATAATAGAATAGCGGTTAGTTGAGCACTGTAACTCGTTATATCATCAGACAAGCGAAAGTTTTTAAGACCTTAATGTGTGGTATATAGTACGCTCCTGCTGCCCTACCTGTTATCGCTTTTACTCCATCAGTAAACGCATACATATAATTTACCGACTTTTTCCCTATTATATTCCAATAGTCGGCCTTTGATGTGTCTTTTGTGTTTATTTCTTTTAGGACTTGAAGAGGTGTATTTATGTGTGGCAACAGCCATGGTGGATATGATATAATCTCGCTGGTTTGTATTTGTTTATTCTTAAAGTTTATACTTGCTAAGATTCTATAAGTTATTAGATTAACTCTTTCACTGCCACATTCGACTAAAGTCGAATCCCTGACGGACCGCCACATTCGACGAAAGTCGAATTTTTAAGAATTTTATTAAATACCAACTTACGATCCCGTATTTTGATGTACCCCTAAATAAACCACGCCCACCTTTTTGACAGTTACTTCCATTGTGTTTTTAGAGTAAATTTCGTCACCTACGAAGCGATAATTTGAGTAATTTTTCACGATTTTTGATTGTTTTTTCTACACGATTGCGAGTCATGTCTAGCGGCATTCGGCGCAGTATTCGGCTTAATACGAGCCAAGCTCTTGATGCAATAATACACGACTCAGATTCTGATAAAAGCGAGAACGAAACTAGCGACTATGATGTTATGGGGGACTCGCAATCGGATTCTGATGACAATTTACCTGTAATCACACCTGCGAATACAACACCTGTCACTATTACATCAGCGTCGAGTGATTGGCTGCACACGCAGACTTTTGACCATTTTACCCCTGAATGGTGTGTGAAATACAGTGAAGTGACAGGACCTAAACTGCCACGAGACTTTGACACGGAAAATGCCAGGCCTGTGGATTTCTTCGGACTATACTTTACTGAGGAAGTCTTTACACTCATGTCAGATATGACAAATAATTATGCTCTCGAATACTTTGATCAGCCGTGTGAGCCACCACGACATTCACGTTTCAATTCATGGTGTGAAACTTCACCTAATGAAATGAAAGCCTTTGTTGGCTTATAAATAGCAATGAATCTGTGTAAGAAGCCACGACTTTCAGATTATTGGGCAGCTTCAGGTGTGACACGCACACCTGGATTTTCTGAAGTCATGCCGCAAAACCGATATGGCTTATGTAAATTTTTGCATTTTTCTGACAATTCTAATCCAGTGGCAAAAAGTGAACCAGGATAAAAAAACTACCGTAACTGTAACTTCATTTTTTTTCTACTGTGGACCACCCTGTGAACATGCATGCATGGAGTGGGGGGTATATTAATGCCTAATCTTTATTATTTATTTATATGACCCCCTCCATATAATACGGCCTCTCATCAATCTAATAAAACCCCGCCATCATAAATTAGTTATTTACAGCGTCCGTTTCCCGAATACTGGGTTGAACGAGCAGTATCAGTTACTAAAGAGTTGGCAGCTCACATCGAGAAAAGGACTAGAAAGCATAGTCTTACGATGGAATGGTATACCCAACACGAGTGGCGTATAACAGCATCCCGGTTTGGTGACAGGTTTGATTTAGATGCAATAAGACCAAGCTATGTGAATCGCTTGCATTTGAATACAATATTTGTACCCCCTGCACTGAGTCATGTTAGGTAGTACGAGAATGTTACCATAAAGAAATTCACTGAAATTACAGGCCTTCAAGTTGGCAACTGAGGTACCTTCATTGACACAGACATTCACCCTACTTGGCAGCGAGTCCAGATGGGGTGATAGATGTAGCCATATTATAGAAATCAAGTGCCCCTATCATGGACGGCTGTCTAAAATCGAGCCAGGAAAAATTTTCCTATATATAAAACTAGGAGCGGATGGTGCTATGAGGTTGAAAGCAGACTCAAAAGTGTTACATACAAGTACAAGGGCAACTGTACATGAGCAAACGAAAATATAGCTACTTTGTAGTTTACAAATTGGAAGACATCGTAATCGAGAAAATAGAAATCGATCGCAATTTCTGTACAGAGTGTATAATTAGTGAGCTTGACAGTTTTTTATGCTGCTTATTTCAAACCATTCATATGTAAATCACTAATGGCAACCACGTAATCAATAACAACCAATTTTATGCATCTGAATGCTGTAGGTATACTGGGTCTCATAACAGCCTTGGTCTCGTAACGAAGGCTGCGGGTTCGAAACCTTGTGTCGCTTGATTTCTCTCTGATGATCCTCACCAAGTGATGTAGCCCTGGTTGCTGGAGTAGACCACTCTTTCAAATGGGTAGACATTGGATATTATCTTTGATGGATGATACGCAGGTGTCATGCATACTGTATACACACTTCATAGCTGCTACAAAAAATGCTAACGGTGAACGAACCACATCGGAGAACCTTAATTAGCAGATACTTGTCTTCTATAAATGTACTTCGCCTCTACCCTTGATTCTTGATTTTTCTTCGGCTGCCATAATGTTTTAGATGCGTCTGTTCGTTTAATGTCTATATGCCATTTAAGATTCAAAGCTGGATCTTTTGGGAATCGGTGACCTCTTTTTTCTTTTTTCTTGACACAACAATATGGCATTGTGTTTGTTTATTTACTGGAGCTTAATGATCAAATACAGATACAATAAAACAGGTTTCGACAATGAAAAGAGGAAGATAGCAGACAATGACAATACTATGCCTCATCCACGCGCCCCCTAAGAGGGGCAGATAATGCCACCTATACTCCTTGCATTTCTATTTAGCCATAGGGACCATAAATTTGTGTAGTGTCTTTGATTGCCATGTGTTGGAAGAGCACTAGAAATCAAATAGAATTTCATTTCATTTCATTTAACGGTTGTTAGGCTATATAATTAGTTATCACACGAAATGTATAGAAGCGCTTTAGAGACTTACTAGTTATTAGGGCGCTTCTAAAACAAATGGATTATTAATTATTAGTATTATTACATAATTTCAGGCTGCCAGCCCCATTACTAAATTTATCCCCAAATGAGGAAAATCATTTATGCTACCAAGTAGTGTGACAAAATGTAGTTTGTTGCACTTGTATGCTGAGGCATGTCAAGATCACCGCGCGGTTCGACTTTCTTCATTCAAGCGTATCTGAGGTGATTTAGCGCCTTATATAATCGTTGCCAGACCCATGGCTGATTAGTGCTGACAGTGTCAGTAAAATAACAGTGATAATTCGCAGCTCAAATGTACAGGAGAAAGAAGAGTCGCTAACTCTCAAAAGGCAGGAAGAACATCTATTGGAGGCGACAAAAAAGCGAGCCTACTACACCGAATGCGTTGCTGAGTCCAAGAGAGTAGCAGCCGTCAACAACCTTTCGACCCTCTCCCAATCAGAGCCAAACACCATTGCAGGATCATTCCACTACTCGTTTGATTTTGCTCAGCAGGTTCACTACCCATCAGATCCTATGCAGCCAGGGCCAATTTATTCTTTAGTGCCATGAAAGTGCGGGGTTTTTGGTCTCCATGTTGAAGAAGTATCAAAACAGGTGAACTACCTCATAAATGAGAGCGTTGCGTGTGGGAAGGGCGCAAACACCATTATGTCACTATTTATTCATTTTTTTTTATTTTATAGTGCTAGTGAGCTGCATGTTTTTATGCATGCAGACAACTGCGCCGGGCAGAATAAAAACAACTACGGTACATGCTGTGGTATTGGATGTGGCGGTGTGCAACCAGTCTCCGCACCTCTGCCAAACTATCATTTATGCTGAAAGGCCACACGAAGTTTGCTCCCGACTGGTCGTTTGGAATATTCAAAAGACAGTTTCACCACACACGAATGTCCTGTCTCGAGGACCTAACAGCCATCGTGGACTCGCCAGGAATGAGCAAGGCAACGTCTTTGTGCCTACGTATGACTAGGTGTCATTTCTCGACATGACGTACCGTAAACTTGTTGGCAAGTCACACACCACTTTGCCACCTCTTCAGACAAACTAGGCATGATGGTTTTGAACAGCGCATAGAAGTAGAGACAGACGAACTTACGCTTTTCCACTCATGCCTATCGCAGGGAATGCCACATATAATTCGCCTAAGTGGACTTGATGCTACTTAACAGTTATACCTGTTTAACCACATCTGGGAGTTTTGCGATGAACATGTGAAAGTCCTCGCATGCCCACAGCCTCCTGGCGATCCCAGTAAACGTTCCGCCAGTTGAACCTGAGGAACCTGGGAAGGTTGCTAAAACCGAGAGTGGTCATGGTGGTCGCAGTCATCGCCGTCGAAAACCAAAAACACAGCTTAAAATATTTTCTGATGAACATTGTGACAAGACAAAAAAACTATGCGCCATTAGTATGAAGCATGCCGGTAATGAAGCAGAAACTGTACGGGTAAGAAAAAAGGGCAGTGGACATGACAATGTAGTGAAACTAAAGTGTGTATAACAAATATATGTCAGGTGTCGATCGTATTGACCAAATGATATTGTACTACCCAACTGTCCGAAAGATGATGTAATGGACCAAAAAGCTAGTCTTATATTTTTATGGAGTTAGCCCTGGATAATTTACACATAATTTACAAGTTTAATGTGCATGCAGACTAAAAACTCTGTGAATATCAAGTTCAAGTCGCCAAATAGTTGTGCAGCGGTGCAACAGCTGTGATTCTGACGACGACACCCCTGGTCCTAACTTTGTAGCTGCGTCGGCTCCTCTGCCCCGCGGTCCGTCAAAGGATCCAACCTACAGACTCATTCATTCTTTCAAACTGCATAAATGTGCTACATTTCCTTCCAGCGACAAATGTAGGAATGTACAGAGGAATTGTAGGGTGTGTCACGTCGTGGATGACATCGCAACACGCGCGTCTACTGCAGCCAAGTGCATGGTCCCTCTGTGCAATGGGGACTGCTTCAATATATACCATAGCGTAAAAACACACTATTAGTAGCTCAATTCCCAGTTGTCCAATACAGTCATATATATAACACACCACATGATACAAATCTATACACTTTGATATTACTCTATTCGCGTAAGAACTGCACCAACAATTAAAAGATAAGAAAGTAGGTTGTGCACTTGTGCATATGCTACATAGATTCTATGGGTACATGCTTGTGCATTTAGCACAGGGAGACTCATTTGTAGCTAATCGAAACCCTAACCGTAATTCTAATTATCTCCCCTGCAGCACTAACCCTAAAGGGGAGAGAATGAATCAGTCCCCATGATTATTTTTGCGAATAGGGGCAATAACTCATCACTAACCATAATCCTGACCCTAAAGGGGAATAACTAATATAATATATTATAGCGGCTCCGTACAAACGGTGGTGTTTTGTTTTGAACAACCCGACATTGGGTGAAGAAGTCAGTATCAAAACTAACAATGAACTACAAGAGGAAAAGATCAATTACCTAATTATAGGTACCGAACGCGCGCAGAGTACAGGTACGCTAGACTTTTTTTAAAAATTATTATTCAGCTTTAGGTAGCACTGTAGCACATGACTGTCACGCTCAGTAATACGAATGGATATATTTTTATTACATACGAAAATAGTTACGAAAGCATTTTCGCGGCAATAAAACTACTCACTCTGTCAACCAATCATTCTAAATTGAAACAGTAAATTCAGCCAATCACGTAACGCTAATTAAGTTTCTGTTTTGGACTAAATTTGTAAAGTTTATTCTTTTCCTATCTACACGTTATCGGAGAAGGTTCAATGGTTGGAATTATAAATTCAATTTAGTTTGGTAAATTGGGATTAGTTAAATAATTTGTAATCGTGAAACTTGAACGAGTCACTTTGGATTCTGGAATACGGTTAATAAATGGATGTCGCCAAACATATATATTGTAGGTGTGTTGGATACCACCGCACGTGTGTTGGATACCACCGTAGGTATTTCGGATATCATCGTATGTGTGTTGGATGTCCCCATAGGTATTTAGGGTGCGACCGCGTCGACGTCTTCGACTCATTCTCGTCCAGCACAGGGATAGAGATTATGGCGCTACTGGGCGTATAGAGGATAGATGAGACGTTGGGAGGAATTATGTTGTGAACTGTCGGGGCTCATGTATAAATTGATAATGTAGTCGGAGCTTAGATATGAATTGATATTGTTGGAGCTCATGCATAAATTGATAGTGTTGTCCAAGCTCATGTGAATTGATATTATTGTTGGAGCTCAGGTGAATTGATGTTTTTGGAGCTCATGTAAATTGGTATTGTTGGAGCTTGTATAAATTGATATAGTTGTCGGAGCTCATGTGAATTGATATTGTTGTCGGATGTCATGTGAATTGATATTATTGTTGGAGGTCATGTGAATTGATATTTTTGGAGGTCATGTAAATTGGTATTGTTAGAGCTCGTATGAATTGATATTGTTGACGGATGTCATGTGAATTGATATTGTTGGAGCTCATGTGAATTGATATTTTTGGAGGTCATGTAAATTGGTATTGTTGTAGCTCGTATGAATTGATATTGTTGTCGGATGTCATGTGAATTGATATTATTGTTGGAGCTCATGTAAATTGATATTTTTGGAGGTCATGTAAATTGGTATTGTTGGAGCTCGTATGAATTGATATTGTTGTCGGATGTCATGTGAATTGATATTGTTGGAGCTCATATTGATTGTTAATGTCGGAACTCATGTGAATCGTCATTGTAGCAGCTCATGTTGATAGTTGGGGCTCATTTAAGTTAGTTATGGTATCTGGAGCTCGAATGTACTAATATCATTGGGGAAATTTGTGAATTATGCTCGGAACTTTGTTGAGACGGTTGGTCCTGAACGTAAACCTGACTGTACTGACAAATTAACAATAATTTGTTGTTCATTCAATCGTAACCGACTAGTGTCAATTGTGTAATAATGGGTTGCGCTGTATGCGCACCGACGACCCCGCAACAACGACATTGTACTGCTTAAATTGTAACATGGTTGACTCCCGTGTTGTAAGACAGAACTGGGGGAAAAATTGAAAATTTCCATTTTTGGTAAGTTTTTGGAAATATTTGACATGGTAAGTCAAACCCAGTAACATCTCGCCTGTGATATATTGATCACTTCACTCCAGACTCAAATACTACAAATTTTGTAGCCTCTAACTTTGGCTGTTCATAATATAAATCACGCTGTAAAAATTGGTGTAGTAACCTCATATAAAATTTGACCACGCATGGGAACGTTAAACTGGCTCAATAGACCCTTCGTTGATATGCATGGTGTTTATTAGTCACTTCATTTAACTTTTACATGGGTTATGTGGGCGGATATTCCAGTGATTAGGGCGTGCGACTATCAACCTGGCAACGCGCGAAAAAAAATTGGTTTCCACCACGATCATGAGAGGACCTACCGTACCAGTGAAGTATGTTTATGGAAACGGGGTATGTACAATATGGGAAAGTGAACTTATAGGGGGCATGCTTGCGCCTTAGTATAGAGCTTGTTCCTTGCTGTTTCAGATAATGCTGCGTCATTACACGCGAAAGATGGAAAGGGGACGAATATCCGATGTTATGCAAGAAGCTCACCGTTAAGTAAACGAAAGCAACAGACTTCGTTCAGTAGCAAAAAACCATGGAATTAACAGGATGACATTGAAACGATTTGTGGATAAGCCCGCCGTTAATCCACAGATGTGTTACGAAAATCCGTACAATACACGCCAAATCTAACGATTATGAAACAATGCTAAAGTAATACCTGATTATGTCTTGTAAAATGAACTACGGACTTTCTAAAGTTACGAAAATCCGTACAATATACGCCAAATCTAACGATTATGAAAAAATGCTAAAGCAAAACCTGATTATGTCTTGTAAAATGAACTACGGACTTTCTAAAGTTTCATGTCGCAGATTAGCCTATGAGTTTGGCATTGCGAATAGTATCACAGTGCCACCATCCTGGCATGATAACAAAATATGCTGGCCATGATTGGATGGATGCATTTCTTACGCGCCATGACTTAGGATTACGTGTACCTAAAGGCACTAGCTTATCGCGTGGGACAAATTTCAACAAGAAAAATGTCAATGACGTAGGTCATAAGGAACGATGTAAATAAGGCCAACAAAAATGAAATAATTAAGGTAGAGGAAGTCCTAGTGGGTAAAATAAAGAAAATAGGTTGCTTAGAGGAACCAATGCGTTATAGAGATCACTGTACATCCAGTGTCCTGGACCTCATTTTCTCAAATGAAGAGGAGTTAATACAAAGTATAACTTATGGCTCTCCATTAGGGAAAAGCGACCATATAACACTGACATTTGATATTCTAATATTATTTAAGGTAGCAAGGGAGAAAAGTGGATATAATTACTTTATAGGTATAACTATGAAAGTATGAAATGGGAAATGGCAAGGGTTGACTGGGATGAGGTAGTAGATAAAGTAACAGTAAACAAAGCATGCAAAGCTTCTGAGAGAGTATTAAAACAAAGTATGGAAAATCACATTCCAAAATTGAGAATGACCAAAGGGCTAGAAAAACCAATCTGGATGAATGAAAAAATTAAGAATCTACTAAGAAGTAAAAGAAACGCCTAGAATAGTTATAAGAAAAACCAAACCTCAGGGAATTTGAAAAGGTTTAGAGAATCTAGAAACAAAGTAACAAAAGTAATTAGGGGAACCAAAAGGGAGTTTAAGCATAAAGTTGCCACAGAGTACAAAGAAAATAAAGAGCTTTTTTGGGTCAGTCTTCATGAATGAAGATAAAGGTAGTATTTAAACTTTAGAGGAAAGACAATAGGAAGAGGAACTATCAAACATAGATGTTAACTCATGAAGATATAGAGAATGTCTTAAACAAACTTCAACCAACAAAGGCAGCAGGACTAGGATCATTCAAAAGTAATTATGGTTTGAAAGACACATTGCTCTACCCACTAAAGAAACTATATACTATGTCAAAACAGGAATGTTATCATCAAAATGGAAATAAGCTAATGTCATACCGATATACAAAAAGGGGTGCAAAGCGCAACTGCAAAATTACAGACCTCTAAGTCTTACATCTATAGTATGCAAAATACTATAAACTAATATGAGGAATGAGATTTTAGCGCATATGTAAGAAAACGGATTATTTTCTGAGAAACAACATGGGTTTAGACAGGGAAGATCATGTACAACGCAACTACTGGAGGTGATTGAGGTTTGGACGAATATAATAGATAAGGGCGATAGTTGTGACTGCATTTACATGGACTTTCAGAAGGCATTCGATAGTGTTCCGCATCAGAGGTTATGAGCGAGGTTAAGAATCTGTGGCGGAGTCATCTTCAGCAGTGTTCAACATAGGTCAGATCTACTGTGCATGCTCGGCATAGGATTCCTCAGTCTGCAAATACCGTCATCTTAACTCCGGAGACATCAAAAATTCGAAAATCTCCTTGTTGCAGATTTTACCACTCAACGAATTCCATTGGTTGAAATTGACCAAGAAAGCTTCATTTCACTTTTACTTAAAAAAATTTTTTCTAACGGTAGTTTTCCGAATAACATATAATTTGAAAAGAAATTTGACACAATCTGAAAATGGAAATGACCAATCGTTTACTTCAATGTACGGGCAGCAACCAGGCACAGGCACCAGCACCGGTTACAGTAGCCGCACAACCGAAACGAGCGTAAGTATGATGATACGAATTGATAAATTATTTCAACATTGATGGAGGAGTAACTCAGTGAGGCATGTTTGGATACACCAACTACAATAACCGATATAATTAAGGTGCCCTGTGATAAAATATATCAATAATCTACAAACCCGGCTCCTTTAGGTGATACTGGATCCAGGGGGATCAGGGTTAGTGTTCAAATACCTATTTTTTAGTGACTTTGTCACGAGCATCCATTAATAAATCAGCCTCTCACAAGAAAGGCAGCGCTTCTAACCACTGCACCACTAGCGCTGATGAATGACTTCCATTATCTCTAAAATTCTAAAACTAAGAAAACATGGTATAATAAAATATCTTAGTACAATTTACCATCTATTCGACAAGTAATTTTTTTTCAATTTGCTCGCGTTTATTTCTTGGTTATCGTAATCGTATAACATATGAACACATACTGTACATAGTAGAAAAAACATATCAATAATTATTTTGTACATATTATGATTAATATTAAAATGACACTTCAAGGACATTTTGCCTACGATTGTATGCGTAGTTTTCGCTCAATTTTACACAATAGGTATTGGTATGTACAGGAAAAAGGGAGGTGCTCAATGTATAACTTTTTGTAAATCACCCTACACATTATTCATTTATTCTACAAAATAAAATTACGTAGTTTTGGATGTTATGTAACACACATAAGATATATTGAGTACGGTATAACTTTAGGAGACAAGATGTAGGTTTGATGGTAGAGGGATGGGACATCTGATCAAATTCAATAATTTTAAACATTCAGTATGAATTTAAATCGTATGTATACTGTATGCTTTCGCATCTTCAACTAGCATCGTGCCATCTCAAAAGTCAGAATTCCTGAAAACCCACCTATTCCAACAAGTCTATTAATGATTTTAAGTATTATTTTGACAAGCAATAACTTTCTCTATTTCAGAAGTCCATTAATCCGGTCGGATGAGCGTGATGTTAGCATGTGTCGCGAAATATTTACCACCCAACCATTTGTTGCCAAAGAAAAAAAGTAAAGGGGAGCACAATGGAGCACCATATGTGAGAATCTTTACAAAAAATCACATTCTCTACACATACTGTTACGGTTAGGCAGGTGCGTGAACGGTATCAGGTTCTTAAGGACAAGCATGAAAAGCATAGACGTAGAACTAACGGAACTGGATACAATGGTAAATGAAGTAGTCCAGCTTCAAGAAGAAATGGATGCCAACATTAGCAAACAAAAGCAGGCTTCATCAGCTGATGACATGGCTGCTGCAGATATACGCAACTGCGTGACCTATATTACTGCGAACACCGCCGAAGATGACTCCGCTGAAGATTCTTAACCTCCCTATTGTATACAGGTCGGTGAACCTCCTATCA
>WURV02202206.1:0-11575 GCA_011762755.2 Epimenia babai
TAGAGGATGATTTATGAGGATGATTTGTGGTTAGAGTTATATCGCGAAAATTTTGGTCAAGTTCTAGACCGTCTTGATTGTGTTGCCATCGTCAATGCAGTAGTATTTTTAGTTAGTATATTAATTAAACTATATGTGTAGACCAAAATAGCGTAAAACTAAATCTAGGTCATTGTTATAAAACCGCTGCAAAAACCATTAATCGCACCAACCGCGATTTTCGTTACATCTGAAGTGTCGTTTTCTGTATTATATAAAATAGCTTTTCGAAACAGAGTTTTTAAAGGTATCTCTTCACATATGTATATTAGGAATGTATAACTCAGTTACATAGACCATATTTATTCGAGTTGCTGATTTTTTTATATATTTAATTACTTTGTGATTCATTAAAGTGTGCAAAGTTTTCTATCACTGCGACAATCGGAAGTCGTATAATTAAATTCTTACTATAAAAGCCAATTTTTGGGGTTTTCAGTAATTAAATTTCAAAAATTTAAAAAATTATGGGAAAATGAATAAAAATTTAAAATACAAATAAATATTCACATTAAAATCGACTTAAAAGATTTCATGCTAAATTGCATGAGTATCCACATTCATTTTAGATTATACAGTAAAAGTATGAGGAAAATTAGAGAGGTATTAATATTAGGGGTTAAAAGGGTAACAAATATCCGCAATTTTAGCCTCGTTCCTTTCCATTAAATTATGTGGTAAAAGTTGACTGCTAACTTGTAATAATTGCCATTGACGAAATTAGTATGAAATCACTATTTACTAATGAAATTACGTGGTTTTCATGTCATTCCCGAGATGTTTACTACTCCATTTACTGAAGATAATTTTTAGAATTTCATAAGTTCATTAGTTCATAATTAAGATGCTTGCTAATTTTTGTAATATATTAACTTATAATGCCGAGAAATATTAATTAATAAAAATATTAAAAATAAAAAATTAATTGCAAATGAATTTCTATTACATATCTAAACATTAACTCTTGCCGGGTACCTAAAAGTGTTATCAGGCTGAAACTTTCATGAAAAGAAGGCTGTACGCGTGTAAAATACTGTTCAGTAACTTGATGCAGTTTTCGTGAATGAAAAGCACGCCAATGAAAACTATGCCACTCTAAAGTTCTCCAAAAATAACATTAATATGAAGACAGTTTATTAGTTCAGTCGAGTGGTACGTATCATTTGCTTTGTACTTTGTTTCATGTCCAGTCACATCATGCTTTATATTTTATTTACTTCAATGATTAGATAGTTATCGCCTTAACATTTTACATTTGACGACTGTAAGCTGTGAATAGGAATGACAGGTCCAGTTAGACATCCGGTACAAGCCGATACTTTCTCATCACTCAATAGTCAGTTTGACAGATGGTGGAGTACTAAATGTGGTATGACATTGTATGTTCATAGTTCAAAACTCTTACGTTGAACATACGCGTGGTATACCAGTTCACCCGTCGATTTTTTAGGAAAATTTAAATATTTTTCCAGCTGACAAAATTGTTTTTTACTATTGCAGGATATAGTTGTTAATTAAGGTTTATGGTTCACTTAACATATAAAACACAACTTTTCAACAGTTTTCCTGCTATATTACTTCCTAAATGTTGATATGATGAGTTTCCTATATTGTATATAGATGAAAACCACCGATATACATATGTGATAAAAACAGAGGATTGTTCCAAAATGTACGCCAAAACAATGATTTCTGACGGAATACATTTAAAGTGGGGTAAGATTTACCGTAATTACATCAAACCTTTTTACGCAGGACTACAAGAGTACACTCAAAATAATTACTAGTACTTTTAATACAAATTACAATGTCATAGTCCGTCAGTAAAATAATTATAACCAAACAATGTTTTAATGCATTGCCGTAAAATCGTATGGAATTTCATGAGATCAACGTACTTATACACAATTAATAAAGACCCATTAGAGATGAAGGTTTAAGTGACAAGTCCACTCTGTTATTTGCGGCCGATACTCTAATATAAAACATTATGGTAACATCACTCTCAGTTTATCATGTAAAGTTACATTCTCGACGCATATAATTACACAATAACTCAATACGCAACAACGATACGTGACTAGGAAATTTTTGACATTTATTAACAGGTAAATGCATTACTTGAAATAGCAATGCGAGATCGCGAAAAATATTCCACAATTCTAAATTAACCATAAAATTTTATCCTTAGCAATCCTATGTTCTTTGATTGAGACATTTTGGTAACATTACTCGTACGCATTCTTCTGACAAACAGCGGCGGTTATTTTCTTTGGCTGTCTTTCATTTTAGCTGTCAATATCCATCACTAATAATTAGTTTATTGTACTAGTTTCCGACATTATCATATAGAAGTAAATGTATTGTATATTATAAGCATAACTCAAGCGTATCATAATCGATTTCCACGATGCATAAGGCCCAGCCTATGTGAGTTACGCGTAGCTAAAAATAGTAAAATATTGGATTATTGTGTCAATAATTACATTTATGAATAAAACATGCATAGTGTATGTTTAAAACATAAAACGCGCAGCAACAATTAAGAGAATCGGTGTTTGGCGGCACACACGCACATTCATGTCACCATTTCATCGAATTATATCAATTTATTGCCAAGAAGGTATTCACAGTGAAGCAGTATACAATATTTCATACATATAGCGGCAAAATTGGAAATTTTAATACACAAAACTATTCTACTTAGATTATAGCTACAAAGAATCTATGATTTTTTATGTAATTTAGTAAAATAGGAAGTAAAAATCTTTGTTGTAGCTCTAGCTGATGTGTAATCGTCCAATTTATCAATAACTCACCATATAGTGGATTTTCGTAGAAATCAAGGCTTATACATGACCGCATAACAGAATCGGGAGAAAGCTTTAAATACTGATGATTAAATAATAATATTCATACTATAATAATAGAGATATTCGTAGTCAGACGCGTGTACAGTACACTCTACTGTTACCCAGCAATTATACGTTATCATTTGGGGGGTTATCTCCAGCTAATCGCAGACGACATTCTTGGTATTGATTATATCCTATATCTACAACGGAAAATTACCTTTGTTGGCCTATATTTCGACCGCGAAATAGCGTTCAAATAGTCGCGATAAACAAATAAAGACAGAGTTCTCTCTCGTTTGTAGACGCCATTTTGCAGCATCAATTTACCCATAGTGCAATGTCAACTTCCTCCTTTTCTTTTCTCATTTTCTTAAGATTATTGTGTCTATGGCTATAATCCCTCTCTACACAGAAACTATAATACGGTAGGATGACGATGTTATATAAGTTATTACGGTGATTTTAATCAAGTAAACTCGAGCCTATTCGATTCATAAGGCCGCCGGAACTCACCTAGCCCAAGCCTGGTTTATATAATAAATCTATATCTTTGATGTTTATACTGTACATAGAATTTCTAGAGGTTCCCTTATTTCACTAAATGCCCAACACAGCACAATAAACACTGCGATTCGTGTACACATTAAACGTTGTAGACTAGAATGTCATGAGGTTCCTAAGAAGGACGATATCAAAGTTCATCTTTTCGTTACAAAACGAGCGAAGAACGTCGCAAATTCCAAACAGAACTTGATCAGTCACCTAACACCATAGTTCACTATAATTACTGGGTGCGATTCATGAGACAAAAAGGATTTTAAGTTCATCTTATTCCGGCAAAACTACTCCATCGATGGTCCCAGGCATTCCTCAATTTTCTCATTATAGTCTATGCCAGTTGTTAACTTGTATTGTGTTGAGTTAACCTATACACTTTTTCCTACAAGGACACGCAGTCATATTATTAAATGAAACCCGACACTCTCCTCATTGGTGACCTACCCACCCCCTTTCAAGGAACGAACGGCGCATTCTGCACAGTCACGCACAGACAGTGACGTCTCCACCAGTTGTTCAGTCCGGTCCTGAGAGGGGACAACCTACGAGCAATAGGCTACAGTATCAGTTAGTTATCACCTGTGTGGTAAAAATGCTCTTTCCGGACGCGCCAGAAACACATGACTCATTCGAAGAAGCCGTTCCTATGTCTGGATTACTACGGGATAAATGCCTTTTCGTTGCGGTTGGGCTGTCATTACATCATCACACGTTGGAGATCACTGGCAACCAACCGTCGGCGACACTTAAGGACTGACTAGTATCTACAGATTTACGCGCTGTCTGGAGGCTCCATCTATAGGTGTATCAGCCAAAACTGTAGCTCATTTTGTTATGCCGTCTCAGGGTATCAAATTTCATTACTCCGGACAGAGGTCGCAGTGATGGACTCACTGGTGCAACAGCTTTATACGAAGCGTATACGTGCTTGGCAAACGACGTTTTTGAGCATTTCACCGGTGAGAGCATCGCAGCAATGCACTGACGAGATGACAACCATAGACACATTACCGTTCGTTATACTCTGGTTACGTTGACCGGTCAAACCGGGTCACGAGTATATTCTAGTAAAGAAAACTATTATACTGGCGTCGTATAACATACTCCCGTCTTTAATTTATACTGCGCGGGCCGTACTGTGTTAAAATAATAGAGAACCAGTTCAGACTAGATTTGTACCACACATAACGGTAACAGCCTTATCGAACGATCCTCTTATCATTAAACAACGGAAAAATTCGCTTGTCCTATATAAATTTGACACGGGGATAGTAGTAATTATCATTAGGGCTAATCGTAAAATTTGATCGGTTTAGTGCTGTATAGGCCTAGGCTAAAACAAAGGGGTCAGTTGTGTTAGTATGATAATGAACTCGGTGGAATTTGGATGATTAATCTTGTTTTTAATGCTAATCACTTGATTGTTTCGGGCTAATGATGTGTCAAAGAAAAGGCCCACATACTCGAGTGATAATGTGAATTGTGCTGGCCGTTTATCCCCGTATGCGAGGTTTTGTCTGTAAGTGTCGGTAGTGCGACGAAAGGAGGCTGTGGATTTTGTCTGAATTCAGTGTGAGACCAGTTTGGTGTTATAGCGCGAATTGATAATTAATAGGTCACTATTGTTGATAGCTTCATGGAGTGCGCTACATGTGTGTTCGATGTCGCAGTTATGGGCAGACAGGTAACAACTGTTGGCAGATGCCACGTCGTTAATGAAGAATTGAATAAGTAAATTCATAATACCCACTGTAGTACAATCATTAAAGCAAAAAATGCAACTGTGTCAGTCAAAGGCGATGAAAATTGTGACATTTAGACTCGCAACCACTCACGTGAAAAGGTAAGCGTCTGCACCAGACGCGCCCCGAGTATACGAACGCCGGCATCCAATATGCATGGCTGTAGTACATTATTTCTCGCATGTAGCGATAAGCCTATCGCAACAAACGTCTCTCTAAATAAACAATACGCATTTCCTCAGAACCGTATATTTATTAGCACTTGGCTATGCGACAGACAAGGTGAAGCAGCAATCATATCCAATAACCTGGTGAAATCACAAGAACGTTACGTACTGAAGTCATGGCTGCGCGAATACGCCATGAAACTTAAACATATTGTAAAAAATCGTCACATTATACTTGTTCTACATATGATAGTATTCACTGGACTTCCGATCGCTTTTTCGATTCCGTCTGCCGTCCCACGTGTCCGAATAAAATGAAATAAGGTAGACATATTGTTATTAATACCGTGGTTATGTCCGAAATTGACAAGTCACGACATATTGTTATGTTGAATTAAAGGTAATCCAAATTAAGTAAAGGTAATCCAAATTAGATTTAAAAGACACGGAAAAACATTTAGCATTTGTGAAATAAATGTATAAATCTTGTGATGTATTGATACTCTTACATACATTCCAGCTGACCAAAAAGCAGTGGCACTTGCTCAGACGTATGTACCGCCTTTCCAAAAGGAAGTTGGTTTTACTCGCTACTAAGTGTGATTAGTTATAATTCATATTTGCACAATGGCCTTGTACAGCTCGTCTCGCTCTTTTTCGTATTTTGAAATATTTTTAGTGTTTGCATTATCATGCGGTTGTTAGTATTTTGCCAGGTCCCTGACGTAGAAAATTTGCATATACCGTCAAAATAGTTGCTATGCAGTACCTATTCCCTAATGAACAGGCGCGCCACCGAATAAACATTTGAGATACTAGACAACGGCATCTGCTTTGGTGTCTGTTACAATTACAATGTTATAAAATGTGACAATCGATGAAAAACTTCATCTTTTTTAAAATTACCTTTGATTCTGTTTTTGAATGGTTTCTCTGACTGCGAAAGTCGGAGCAGTTTTTGCGGGGAGATTTATGTTAGCTCGATAAATGTGTCTACAGAAAAATCTTTAGCAGGGAATCAGATGACGTGGGGACATGATGTGGAATTATTCGTGAGGCTGGAATGTTAGTAAAGGAAGTTATTATTACAAATTCGATTTAGTGTGGTGCTCATCTTTATTATTATAATGTCTCAATACATTCCACTCACTAATTAGACAGCCGTCGTGAATGGAAGAAGATTTTATGACATAGAGTGCACTGAAAATGGATTAACTAATCAGGATGTGCCAACAATCATTCATCAATTCATTGGTTCGTTGACTAGATGGGAGGGGGATCAGTAGCGATAATGGATCTCTTTGTATGGACCATCGCGGGGTATGCCCAGGTACGCTGCCTGCTCCTCGCTAAGTTTGGTCAGCTTGACCCCGAGATGTGGCAGATGGGCGCGGGCCACCTCTTCATCCAACTGAAACAGAGTTATTTAACCCATTACATTTCCTTAATCGTACTCTAACGGAGAAACAGTGAGGAAATAGCGATCGCTCTAGATGTGTCATTCTTTGACACAATTATATCAAGCTTTGTTCCGCAGAGCCCGGAAATAACCTCACTAAATACATCTCAAATAAAATGAGATTATAGTGGACAAATATATGACAGTGGTTATCATATCTAGAAAATAATAAATGACAAATGTATGATAGTGGTGAGATAAAAAAGTCATATGTATGACTATGGTTGTCGCATGTATGACTATGGTTGTCACATGAATGACTGCGGTTGTCACATGAATGACTACGGTTATCACATGTATGATGATGGTTGTCGCATGTAGGATTATGGTTGTCGCATGTAGGATTATGGTTGTCGCATGTAGGATTATGGTTGTCACATGTATGACTATGGTTGTCACATGTAGTGTATGACTATGGTTGTCGCATGTATGACTATGGTTGTCATATGTAGTGTATGACTATGGTTGTCGCATTTATGACTATGGTTGTCGCATGTATGACTATGGTTGTCACATGAATGACTACGGTTGTCACATGTATGAGTATGGTTGTCAGATGTTTGATTATGGTTGTCACATGTAGGATTATGGTTGTCGCATGTATGATTATGGTTGTCAGATGTTTGATTATGGTTGTCACATGTTTAAGTATGCTAATTGTGCCTTATAAATGGTGCAGATGCAACACGAGATAAATCCATATTTTGTAATGGATATAATTATGATTATACTGCTGATCTGGTAGCTGGCATTTTGTGGTGCCTTAATTCTTCTTTTATTTTACTCAGTAAAATAGGTGATATAAAGGCTTGCTTGCCTGAAATTCTACGGTATTATTTATTATAAATTTTATTGTGAATATATGGCTATAACGTGCACAGTTTGTCGTTTTGTCGTTCTCAATATATCATAGTATCGATAAAAATAGCTGCCGTAGCCTGTCACGTTCTGCAAAAACTGCAGTTTTATGCATCGGCGTAACATCAGGATATACCGCGATATGCGCCGAAAATAATAGGCTTAAATATGCATTTTATAAAATGGAAAATAACTGATGTCCAAAATGGACTACATCGCGTATACCATGTTGTATTACAATAGCAAAGTGTCGCTTACAACCAGTTAGGTGAAGAGGCACTATAAATACGATGATGATGATGATGATGATGATGATAGCAGACCTATGCAGACTATAGCCATAACTAGTGAGATTAAACGTTACGACGTTGTGAATTACGGAATGTTTATGTGGGGAAGGGAAAAAATAACCACACCATTCCTGTAATGATCCGGCATATGGAATAGAAAGATGGAGCTGAGAAACCAACCGATTTCGGCAGGAAGTGCACGCCGATGGAATACTGGTCGGCTTTGGTCCAAAGTTCGATCTGAGCCAGAACCTGATTCGTGAATGAGTTACTCATCACGAAACTAGGGTGGCCATGGGCACAACCCAGGTTCACCAGACGGCCTTCGGCCAACAGGATGACATGTCGCCCATTCGGCAGCAGGTAGCGATCCACCTAATAGAAATAGTTATTTGAAAAAAGATAATTATATAAGGACTAAAATAATTATATAAGCAAAAACTAATTATATAAGCACTAAAAATAATTATAAAAGCACTAAAAATAATTATATAAGCACAAAAATAATTGGTGTGGCAAATAACATTAGTTACTAACGTCAGTCTCACAAGACAGTTGACTGTCCTCGATACGGCGTACTGACACCGTTTATCAACAGACCACATACTTATGTCGCATAATCTACAGTGATTGAGGAGGCGCTTTAAGGCACTTTTGCCGAAAAACACGCTTCACGATTGAATGCAAGGGTCTTGCCCGTGCCCGTTAATCGTCTAAAAGGTGAGGTACAACATTTAGATACCGCAAGCATCAGCCAATAAAAACTCTCAAATGCCGTTCACAATGAAATGTTTTTGACAGATATTCAGCGCATATACAATACCTCGACACTCGCATATCACCCAGCCAAGGATAATATCGAGCATCTACCCATTTTAGATGTGGCTTTACTCCAGCAATCGGGGAATAAATGACAGTGTGGATCATCGCAGAAAAGTCGACCGGCGGGCGGTTTTGAACGAACCACCTTCCGGTTATGAGTCCTATCATCCTACCACTAGACTAACTGCTTCCCCATCTACCATTAGTCTTAGATGCTTATTCTTACATTAATTACCCTCCCAGTCTAGTTTTGAATGCCTGAGCCCTACTGACTGGGCTAGGCTACTCCCG
Source organism: Epimenia babai (assembly GCA_011762755.2). Taxonomy (NCBI): domain Eukaryota; kingdom Metazoa; phylum Mollusca; class Solenogastres; order Cavibelonia; family Epimeniidae; genus Epimenia; species Epimenia babai. The sequence goes on from WURV02202206.1 coordinate 9,082, forward strand.
CCGATCGTACTCCCACCGGCTACTCATACCTGGGGCTTGACGTTCTCCTTCTTGGCGTTATCATTCAGCCACTTGACGTCGACCTCGCAGTCGAAGTGACCGATGTTCGCGACGATCGTATCCTCGAGCATCTTGGAGAAGTGCTCGCCCTTGATGATGCCCATACACCCGGTGGCCGTGACGAAGATACGCGCCTCAGACAGCGCATCGTCGACCGTCGTGACCTCGTAACCTGATGACGTACAAATCAAATGTCGATATCGAGTCACGAAACAAAAATCCGACGTGCCACACAACTTGTTGACACTCACAAGCTGTGACTTAGTAACAAGGTCGCCGAAAAAAATAGAAAAAATATCGTTACACAGAACACAGAAAACATTCCAGTACTTACATCTGGTCTATCTACGACTCGACACACGAATAATACCGGTGTAAGAGACGCGACCTTGTGACATTGTACGTGTAACATGGCTCCATACCATGCCAGTGACCACCCATACATTATGCTTATACAGTAAATCACACAGGGTTGTACAATTCCGCCTCTTATCACTTTGATCATAATTGGTTGGCTATACCACATCCTGGGTGTAAGATAATAAAACTAACTTAGTGAACTATACTTTCTTTACCCTACAGCATCGCATGTGTAAGCCTATAATTATGACTGCAATAGAATTTTAGACAGTCCTGTTCGAGTTTATATGTATCACAACGTGTTTTGGAATTTCTACAATTTTTCGCATATTCCTCAACAAGTACTGTACTAATTATCATACATGTATCCTAGGTGACTATATGTAGTTAAGAATTATGATTATCGGTACATTGTAGGAAATGTTACTTTTATTGTACTATGATTTTCATAATTATAACTAGTTAATAATTTCTGAATATTCACTTTATAGACTACATGACATTATAGATATATAAAATTGTAAGAGTAAAAGTTACCAGCTTATTTCGTATTAACGTCTTTTACCATCATGTTTAATACACGAGACTTAGTGAGAACTGAATTTTTGACAAAACGTGTCAAATGAGTATATTTTGGAAATAATCGTATTCGTTGAGCTATCCTTATGTTACATTCGCAGCTACTATATTTAGAGTTAAGGAAAATGTTATAAGCCAAATATGAACTTTGGGATAGTCATTACTAGGTTGGTAATGACTTTTAGGAATTTGAAATTAACTAATTTACGATCATTAAAAATTTGTAATGTGTCATTACTATAATAAAAGTCCTGTTCGAGTTAATATAACAACGTGTTTTGGAATTTCTACAATTTTTCCGCATATTCCTCAACAGTGCCCTAAAGTGCGCGTAACATACGCCGTACGGACGCACCCTCCATCGCGGCTTGGAGAGCATTAATCGGGTCAATCTCGGCGATAAGTACTCGTGCACCGAACGACCTCAAGGCGGCCGCGCAGCCCTTGCCGACATCGCCGTATCCCGCGACGAGGCACACTTTCCCGGCTAGCATGACGTCGGTCGCTCGTTTCAAGCCATCGACCAGTGACTCGCGGCAACCATACAGGTTATCGAACTTGCTCTACCAATGGGCACACGCGATCCATGATTAAATCATTCGAGCAACCCATCGTGGCATGGTGCAGAAATATGAGAATCGAAAATACTAGTGCCAAAACTTTCAGCGCTCATAATAAAAAATATTACGTGAAATATTATTATTGAAATATTACAAGACTTTGAGTGTAAATAATCTTGATTAAGAGAATAAAAATCACTTGATCCAGACCACATTGACAACTGTATATCACATTACTATACCATGACAACACAGTGTTAAAGGTTAACGAGTTATGTTAAGGGTTATGTGCGTCTATTTAATGATCATCTGATACAAATACAGATACGAAAAAGATATGTATGCATCTATTAAGTTATAGGCTGATTGCCAAAGTAATCGTTGCGATAGACCATCCTGGGCCCTTTACAAAGCTAACCTATTAATGTGGTTAACAAGACAATCTGATTAGCCTCACTTATATGGGGTAGGGAATTACTTAGTGTGAAAAACCCAGAGTCTGGGCAGACCATTGACCTTTTTCCATTCACACCACTGGTTCCGTTCCAAATGTCTACATATAACTCCGCTAAGTCTATGATAGATCCATGTTTATGTACAATGAGATGACAACATAGCGGGGAGGTAAGCAACATAGAGAGCACATATAGAGCATCTGAAGGACAGCAAACGCCAGAGGGAAAAAGCCCCAGCATCTGAAGCACAGCAAACGTCGGAGGGAAAAAGCTCCAACAGAACCACACTGCAAGGGCTACCCAGACCCCCATGGGCAATGGGGTTTAAGTCATTTTCAGTCCAAAAAACGCCCTAGTTAGTATACTGGTTAGAGCGGGAATTAAACCAAGGACCCCTGGATTCAAAGTCAAACGCTCTAACCACTACGCCAGCTGCCCCCACCAAAAAGATACGGTCGATAAGATTGGCCGTACCTTCGT
>WURV02202228.1:0-11574 GCA_011762755.2 Epimenia babai
CCTCTCGTATTTGCTGTGTCAATTTCATCAAACAGTTTGATTCATGAAATTAAGAACTTTTATTGCTGAGCTGTTTTAGCGAGGTTTGTGATGTCGTCAAAATATTGCACCGAGAATAGTAGTTTTGCCCCTGTTCGGTAGCTTGTAATCTATAGGCAATCAGCGACATATGTTGTAAAATGTCATCCTCTTATCAAGAATAGATTTATATGCGATATAAAGGGGAAAATATTCCGGTATCACACCCAGTTGTGAAAATATACTTAGTACGGTGAGCGTTATCACTTTTTTCTGAGCCACCCTGTATATATCTTAGGTATTATTGTATACATCTGAACCAGGTTGAGCATGGTGTACATCTAGAATGTTGAAGAAAAGCTGCTGGGGCCGTACACTGCTAGAATGCGGATGTAAACTGGGGGTGGCAGGCTCAAAAAGTAGCTTTACACACTTTATAAATTTGAATGGCTTACTTTCGCACATCTGTACGCGAGTAAGTAAATGCAGTAGATTATGTTAATTATGTTATTGGCTCAGATTTGTAAATTTTTAGGCAGTCGTGTATTTCGAGCATATATAGATTTATGATCTTCATAACAAAAATCAAATGAGCTACCGCAATCGCCATCACCATTGCCATCACAATCATTATTTCCATCACAATCACCATTTCCATTGCAATCATCATTTCCATCACACTGATAATTGGCATATTTATTGCCATCACAATTGTTATTGCCATCGCAATTGTCACTGCCATCACAATTGTCACTGCCATCACAATTGTCATTGCCATCACAATTGTCCTCGCCATGACAATTACTACTGCCATCATCATTGCAATCACAATCGCCATTGCCATCATCGTCGCAATCATCTCGCAATTATCACACCAGTTACTAAGATACACCATCGAACTTCTCACCGATGTTCGAGAAACTCGCAGCATGCGTCCTTGACATTCTGAATATGCAAATAACTGGCGCCAATAAGCAGCGATTGGACATTGTTGATATCAATAGAAACATGGCCGCTGTAAGCGTAGTTCACCAGGGAAGCCATGGCACTGTAAAAATTCCTGACTATATTTTTTTCCCTCATTTTTCATTCATAAATCTACATAAAAATTATCAAATAATAGACAAATGTGAAAAAATTCATATCACATTTCATTTTGTGAAATATAGTTCATTCTGCAAATGTACTAACAGGCATATTACGTAATAGTAGGACAACGCTGTGACCTTGAAATGCTCACAACTTCAATCATTAAAACTAATGCTTACCGTAAATTTAATTATATACACTAATAATATTTTAGGACATTAGCAAACATTAGACATTTTGGTATTTTCATTTAGGATAGATATCATAACTGTTGAATGATAACCCATTCATCAGAAAATCGAGGGAATGCGTGAGTATGGTGGTAGTGTTTCACTTGTAATAAGCATGAGCAGAGTGTGAAATTTATGTACAAGGCAATTTGCCGGCATAACCCATCTATTTACAGGCTAACCCGAGTAATAATCGTGCATATGAAAATTCTACCAGAGTGCCTTTCTGAAATACAAACTTGCACGTGTACCATGGTTTGGAACTTCACACCTTGCATAAGTCTAAAAAAAAGGTGCATTAGAAATGTGTAAACAAGCATAAAACAGACCCGCTATCGATGCCCTGCATTACAATCTCATCCTGTCTTGCCTCCATCATGTCATGAGTGAACATAGCAGTGAAGTACGGAATCGTGGAAGCCAGAACTATTCTATGGGCAGAGAGCTTCTGCTCGCCAACCTGGAGATAATATAGTTAGTGTAGGAATAATAAACCTGCAATACTGACTCTCATCAAGCAGTCGCCAGCATTGCGAGTGTCTGTTCAGTTTAGAACGTGGACTATTACCAATAATAATAGTTTATGTTCTTGTGATATAGTTAATATCGACAAAAATGGGTTTGTATCAATATTTGTTCATGCTTTATTTTGATTGAATCAATGTTTAAAAAATTTCGCATTTTTGAATTTAATCATATTTTTTTATTCAAAATAATACTATGTGAAAGTACCTTTAATGTCACATCACATAATTTTCCTTGTCTTCTTATGCTTTCCATCATAGGAAACGCTTGCAAATGCAAATCCTTTTCTCGGAAAGAAACTACTTCTTGAAGCTCCTCGGACATCTCTATTTTTCACAATTTCAGTCAAATTTGCAAGAATCAGTCAAAGCAGTTAACTTCGAATCATGGGCTCACAAAACAGTTGTAAACTTGTTATACGAAAGTGAAAAGCATCGTATAACGAAGATCTGTTACATCGCTTTTGTTTCAAACATTAAACGATCGACCACTAAATTTAATATTGCATCACGATTTTAAGGCTGCGCAAACTAAACATGTTAGTAATAATTTCGTAGAAAAGGCTTATAGATATGTAAAATTTATTTATTTTTATTTATTTATCCGACAAAATATACAAATATCTTCACATGCACAGTGATACATATTAAATATTAAAGTGGTGAACACTACCTTGGTAAAATTTACAGTAAAAATTCACATAATTCAAGTTGTAAATTTGTTAAAAGACAGGCTTATAACATCGTTTACATGTTAAAACACTGAAAGATGAAAGGCTCATTTCTGTTATGCACAGGCTTATCGCTGTTCCACTCGATATGCTCGACATGGCCTACGCTTTCGTTAAAAAAATTGCGGCGTGCCTGAAGAAAGCCTAATAACTACAATCTTCCATAACTACATCTGGAAAATTGTTTTAGATTTCCAAACATAAACTGTTGCTTGGCTCTAGTTAATGTGGTAACACCAGTTTTAAGTATATCCTAACTAAACATGTTTCGCAAAATGGCAATCACGTAGAAAATTCGCTGTCTGCTATATTGACTATTTATAAATAATGACCATTTATTGTATAAATTATTTGTAACTATTTGTAGACACATCCGTCATATATTGTATTTTAAGAATGTCTGATTATTCAGTATGTGATGTAGAATACAGTTGCGACGCATCAAAGTATTTTACGTCGATGGTTATAGGTGAGAATCATAGGCGCAGTGAACTAGGTCGGTCCGGTGTAGGTACCGTATTGCGTGGGGCTTAAGAGATGCACGGACACATGAAATCCTTCTGAAGGTTACTTGTAATAGGTACGGGATTGTTGGTTTTGAGGTAGCCGGTCTAAGGGTACTTAGACCGTACTATGGTTTTGAGAGGTACTTTAGTAGGTAGGTTCTGAGGGTTTGGCTAGCCTAGTGCAGTGGTTGGCTAAGTGGATACTTGGTTAGGGTATTAGTTCGGGTGAGTTTGGTGCTAATGGTAGGTGTTAGTCGTGCCTGGGAGAGTAGAAAACTGAGGGTTGCACTAAGCTGTGTGTCATTACTGTGAGTCTCTGTGTATGGTGTTAAGTCTTTGTATAGTTGGTTTAGTACCTAGTTGGTCCGTATATGGGCTGGAGAGCTCATGGTGGTTTAGTTGCAGTGTGGTTATTGTGTGGTATATTTAGTCCCAAAGGCTAAAAGGTTTCAATGTGCTAGTCCAGTGTTCCTCCCAGTAGCAAAAGATTAAGACAATGTTGGACTTACGTTGTCGGCCTGGTCTGGTACTCTCCCCTATATCTTTATAGAAATCGCAGTTTTCTAGTTGTTTTTCCTGCATTCAGGGTTGTAGTTCAGTTTATCCATAATTACTACTGCTGACCCTTTGGCTGTCAGATGAATAATAATGTTTTTGTTAGATCTTCATCGAAAATAGCCTGTCTTTGCGTGTGAGATTGCTTTTTTTATTGGTTTATATATTAATTTATATTTTATTAAGTCTAGGTCTACCATACAACCCCACTCAAATAGTCCCAATTCATGGGGAGGAGTTTGTCTGGGGGCTCTCCAAGTAGAATTTTCGATAAATGGTGATTTGACTGTCGCGCCCCTGCCTTGGTTAGTGAAAAAGACTTGATTTTTTATTTTCCTGAGGGTTTTCTCTAAAGGCTGTGATTAATTCGTGTTTATGGAATTCTGGTTTAGTAGTTTAGAGTGCAGGGTGGGGATGTATGTAAGATATTTAGCTAAGGACTTCTCTTTTGGATCGGTTGATGAGGAAACGGGATGAATTGATTACGTTGTTATTTTGATTTTGGACATGTTGTTTGACACTCTCATCCTGAATAGAGTTCACAGTATCAGCTCTCTGCTGTAGAGTATTTATACTGGAAGTACTTAGTTGAAACCTATTAGAGGACCAACCCATTGTTTCAGGTCGCTCTGGTTTAGGGTTAGTGTTCGGGTAACTCCTTTCCACTCAGGTCCTCGGGTGTCATGGCGGAACATCTGCGGCCGGACCGTTGTGGTTCACGCTGCGACGTTAACTTTAGTAGTCTTTAGTTTAAACTTGATGGTTGACCTCCAGTTACATTGAGAATTAAATTTGCATGGCCTTTCGGTATCTTAATCATTGTTAATTGGCTACTATTGCCTACATAGGTTAGTAGAAGCACAATATTCTGAGTTCATCATTATTAGCGTCATTATGATTTCATCACAGGCAATGGCCATAGCGACAACATCACGGTGGTGTTGGCGAAGCATACAGACTCGGGAAGATTCGTTGCTGTGAAGAAGATTTTATTGGGGAGCGAAGATATTGATTTTAAGCAGATTCAGGTTATCTTTCGTTCTCGATTGTTATACAATCAGATTTTTTATGTAGCGAATAATGTGTTATGTAACTGATGTAGTTAACTCGTGTATATGTATACTATGTGTGTTATCCCATACCATGTGTGTTATCATCCCATGCTATGTGTGCTATCATCCTATTCTATATGTGTTATCATTCCATGCTATGCGTGCTATCATCCCATATTATGTGTGTTATTATCCCATACTATGTGTGTTATCATCCCACGCTATATGTGTGCTATCATCCCATGCTATATGTATTATCATCCCATGCTCTATGTGCTATCACCCCATGTTATATGTGTTATCATCCCACGCTATATGTGTGTTATCATCCCATGCTATATGTGTTATCATCTCATGCTATATGTGCTATTATCCCATGGTATATGTGTTATCATCCCATGCTATATGTGCTATCATCCCATGGTATACGTGTTATCATCCCGTATGAAGTATACCTGTATACGTATAAATGCTTGTGTTCATTCCTTCTGAGTTAGTTCATTAGTGAGTGACAATTTTATTATTATGCGAGAGCTTTTTTTTAGTTTTAGACAGGGTCGATTAAAACTTTTTCTCAGATTATCCGCCGCAAACTTTTCAGCGTAGCTAATTCAGTTCATTCCACATACCTATTGCTTCCGTGGACGAAGTTTCCCCAGTGCTAATGGGCTTCGTGAATAACCGAAGTAAAATATGCAGAAAAAAATATTGATCCAGAATCGAACCCACAATCTCTGAATGCCTAGTCCGACGCTCTTTCGCTAAGGTTTACTGAACTACAGCGGCAGACCTCGCACCGTGCATTTTGGTATTTAACATCATTCAGATCTGGCAGATATTTCGAATCTTGTGGGAACGCTATACACAGATATCTATAACCAGCAATGGTCGAATATATCGACTATATCGCGTGTATCGAGTTCATAGAGTATACTGAGTATATTGACGATATCGCGTATATTGAGTATATTTAGTATATAAATGATATTGAATATATCTAGTATACGACTATATCAAGTATATTAAATATATTGACTATATCGAGTATATTGAGTCGATCAAGTATATTGAGTATATCGACTATATCGAGTATATTGAGTCGATAGAGTATATTGAGTATATTGACTATATCGAGTATATTGAGTCGATCGAGTATATTGAGTATATTGACTATATCGAGTATATTGAGTCGATCGAGTATATTGACTATATCGAGTATATTGAGTCGATCGAGTATATTGTGTATATTGACTATATCGAGTATATTGAGTCGATCGACTATATTGAGTTGATCGAGTATATTGAATATGAAGGACTGAGTGTTTCAAGCATTAAAGTGTCATTGGGGGCAAGTAACAATAGTGACTCCTGCAAAATAGGAGAGAAATTTAGGGGGATGCAGTTAGTCGAGTGGTAGGAGCATGGCACTCAGAATGAAAAGGTCGCGGGTTCGAAACCTGTCAACTTTTCTGCGATGATCCTCAACGATTAGTCATTTATCCCCGATTTCTGGAGTAGACCCGTCCCAAAAATGGGTAGATGCTTGATATCCGTAACGGGTGATATGCGAGTGTCGAGGGTATAGTATCCGCGATGAATAGCTGCCATAACCTCATTATAAACCACAGTTGTGAGCCTTCATTGGATGATACTTGTGGTGTATAAATGCTGTGCTACACCTTTCTGTTGTACTTATTGATTTAATTGCTCCAGAATGAGACGGTATTATTGGGGCAGCTACGACACAAAAACCTCTTACCGACACTGTGTAACTTTGTCAACCGGAACGAGATCTGGGTCGTGTCTCCCCTCATGGAATATGGTGCGCGTGTTTATATATTTTTACGCATCGCAAATCCCTATTTTCATATTTCCCTTTACACCGTAGTTTAATAATAATAATTAACATGGACCTATCATGCACTTAGCGGAGTGTGCGACATATGTAGTTCATATGTAGACATTCGGAAGCAGCGACATGAATGGGAAAAGGTCAATTGTCTGCCCTGACTCGGTGGGTTTTTCACATAAGGTGTTTTTCCCCCCACGCCTTATAACTGAGGCTAATCACATTGTCGTGTTAACCACATTAATGGGCCAGCTTTCTAAAGGGCCAAGAATGGCCTTTCACAACGACTACTTCGGTAATCATCAGCCTATAAATACAATACAATACACTGTAGTTTTTAGTTTGTGCTCCTATCACCTGTGCTCAGTTACAAGTCGTGATGTGAATGTCACGTTTTCACCTCGTAAAGCGATATTCTATCGGTATGCATAAAAATGAGTCAGTCGTTATCTTTCTTGGTAGTATTTCTATTTTATATTTGCTAGACAAAACGAAGAAGGCAGCCGCGATAGTCTGGAGAATTGTAACTGAGTAAAATGACAACACCTTACAGATTAACTATATGTTTTATTGCACAGGCTTTCGAATATAAATATCCTTTATCAATTAAGCTTGTAAAATGTATTGTAAGATATATCGTTAGTCTATAAGGTGTTGTCCTTTTAGTCATTTATTTATATTTGATATTTACTGTATTTTTCTTGAAGATCGTGGCCTATTCTATGAAGTGACCAATAATTTTCAACGGTAGTTGCTAGTTATCGAAAGTTACTGCAGATAAAAGTCATCGATAAATGTGATAAATGTCATTTGTGATAAAACTCATTGCATAAAGTCACTAACACTGCCAGGCACTTAACAAACAGTGACGCCCAAATGTCTAACAGGTCGACCTTCTCTGATGGATGATGAGATTGTTAATTTGTGATAGAACTCATTGCATAAGGTCACTAACACTGCCAGGCACTTAACAAACAGTGACGCCCAAATGTCTAACAGGTCGACCATCTCTGATGGATGATGAGATTGTTAATTTGTGATAGAACTCATTGCATAAAGTCACTAACACTGCCAGGCACTTAACAAACAGTGACGCCCAAATGTCTAACAGGTCGACCTCCTCTGATGGATGATGAGATTGTTAATTTGTGATAGAACTCAATGCATAAGGTCACTAACACTGCCAGGCACTTAACAGTGACGCCCAAATGTCTAACAGGTCGACCTTCTCTGATGGATGATGAGATTGTTAGATCGGTAGAGACATGTATTTATATATATTTTATTATTCCCGTATCTCATTTTATCATTTGTGATTGTATCACAATTAACAGCGTAGGTAGGTCATTGTAATTTCAGTGAATGGCGTTTAAGATCATATTCTGCATTCAAAGTCCGTTTACATTTTAGATTTAATATTATTTATTAAACGTCATTTCAGACAAAAGCCATTGGTGATACGACGTTGCCAAAAAATGGCATTGCGGGGAAAAGGTTCATTGGTCAAGATTATTGTTGGTCAAGGTTATTGTTGGTCGAATTTACAAGGTTATTGTTGGTCAAGGTTATTATTGGCCAAGCTTATTGTTGGTCAAGGTTATTGTTGTCAGGGTTGCAAGGTTATTGTTGGTCACGGTTACTGCTGGTCAAGGTTATTGTTGGTCAAGTTATTGCTGGTCAAAGTTATTATTGGTCAAGGTTATTGGTCAAGGTTGTTATTGGTCAATGTTATTGTTGATCAAGGTTATTGTTGGTCAGGGTAATTGCTGGTCAAAGTTATTATTGGTCAAGGTTGTTATTGGTCAATGTTATTGTTGATCAAGGTTATTATTGGTCAATGTTATTATTAGTCAAGGTTATTGATGGTCATGGTTATTTTTGGTCAAGGTTATTGTTAGTCAAGGTTATTGTTGGTCAAGGTTATTGCTGGTCAAGGTTTTTGCCGATTATGCAATCAGCCCGATGACGGCCAGTTTCGGTAAAGTTCATCTTCACGATGAAGGTAATTGTTAACGTTCTTTTTAATAAAGATCATTTCGAATAAAGGCTATCCTTAGTAAAAACCGTGTGAAATCATGTCATTGTTTACGAAGGTCGTTTTTGTGTGCAGGGTCTTGTCACGATCTCATCACGGCTCACTTTAACGACGGTCTCCCTGAAGCCGCTATTTCCTACATTCTCCGAGATGTTCTTTTGGCCCTGGAGTATCTCCATTCAAACTTCATCATACACAGGTCTAGGTCTTGCATGTAGACAGTATAACTATACATTATGGTTAATTAATTAGGTGAGCAGCAGTATCAACTCTTATAAGATTAAAACAAGGTTTGCGCATATTCGACTAATTTCTGAATTGTTTCTCAGAAAGCAAATAGTTCGTACACTGCGTAGGTGGGCCAGTAAAAGGAGCATTATTGAATTTCAATTCAGTTTCCCTTATTGTTTAACGATTTTTATCTCCATAATCAGTGGGTGGGAAGTGAAAAATTAGATCGATTAAAAAAGCCAAGATTGGTGGTTATAATAATGCATTGATAGAGCAATATCTCCATTGTGTTGACCAACGTTGCATGAGTATTGTAAACCGGTATCAGTACAGTTAACCGGTAGGAATACGGTTAACCGGTAGGAGCACGGTTAACCAGTATGAATTAACCAGTATGAGAACAGTTAACAGGTATGAGTATGGTTAACCAGTGTAGATATGGCTATCCAGTGCGAGTACGGTTCACCGGTATGAATATGGTTAACCGGTATAGGATTTAACTACCCGGTTTGCAGTTTTACAGTTATCTGTATCAACATCATTAATAACCTTGGCTTTATAAAAATGGGTGATAGGACACATGTCCACCCCGGGACCCACGTCTAGATGGCGGGCGTGGTCCATCGGTGGATGGATCATATGCTGCAATGTATACAATTATACGTAAATGTACGCAGTTTTATCAATCCCTGGATTATACCATGGTACGTATTTATGTAGGGGCATCCAGGCAAGTCATATCCTGATCTCGATCCGTGGGAAGGTCTGTCTGTCCGGATTGAAGGACGCCTACAGCATGATACGGCACGGGGCCCTCCTCCCCAAGGTCCACGACTTCCCCATTTATGATCCGAGAAAGTTGCCCTGGCTCTCACCGGAAATTCTCGAACAGGTATACGACACTAGGCCACGAAACTGAAAGTAGGCCGCGATGCAAGGACATGGAATTAGATCTGGAATTGGCTCGTGAAAATTGGTATTAAAACCAGATCAAGAAACTCTGTCCTCAAACTTGGTAAGTCAGCCTTGTCGAGTCTGAGTCCAGATAGAGAAATAAATTGCTGACAGTTTTAATATTTGATTCGTTAAAAAGTTAACAAATTACAAATAAACGTCGAGTGTAGAAACATGCCGTTAAGATATTGTTAATCTTAATGATTGACATTCTATGTGTTTGGTGTTGTATGTAGTGTGAGATTAGTGTTGAATAGCGTGACCACCACGACGGTGTTTACAAACGACATTTTTTTTGGGAGTTGTTTCACTTATGTATTATTCCGACAGGCTCCCTATGTAAATCGTTTGCTAAAAGTCGTCACGGGACACTCAGGGAGTGGATTTGAAATCAAAAACCGTTCACTTATAGTCGAACGCACTAACCCCAAATGCACACCGGGTTGTCCAAGTGGCGTATCCTTTTTGCGTAAAAGGACTAATTCGTAGCGGCTCTGCCAGACTTGAAGTCATGTACAGGGCGTACGCTGGGACTGACACATTCACGTGTCGGTCACGGATGAATGCTCATCCACATGTAAGCCACTAATGAGTGTGTAAAAGTCACGCATCAGCGCTTATTTACACATAAGCCGTGGATGAGTGTGTAAAAGTCACGCTTGAGCGCTTCACATAAGCCACAGATGAGTGTGTATAAGTTACACACGAGCGCTCATTCACCAATACGCCACTAATTAAGTGTCTCCATGTCACGGCGGATGAGTGCCCATTCATACGTAAGTCACAGATGGTTGCTCATCAACTCGTATCAGTCGCGGATGGCTGCACGTAAGTCACGGTCGGCTGCACATCCATTCATAAGTCCCACCCCGCTGTACCCATATTGTAGAACCTGCTGGGATACGGCACCAAGTCGGATATCTACAGCATCGGTATCACTGCCTGTCAGCTGGCCAATGGTTACGCTCCATTCTCGGACGTTGCGCCAACATTGGTGAGTCCGTCATTGAGGGCACGGTCATATACATATACACACATAATTATATATATATATATCTTGATTTATTCAGCAAAAACAAATAATCATGATACACTATTAAAAGACGGGGAGTAATCATAATACAAATATATATAATATAACGAATATAAACGATATTGCAGCTACTTTATGCTTTCTTGAACAATTTATTGTATGAAATTTTGCTGTAAAGGGATGTTAGGACGTATGAATACGTGTAGGTAAAAACACCTCCCATTATGTCTTATAGGAAACTATCATAAATTGAATGTGTCAGTTGATAGAACACAATGACTTGTCAATTTTATGAAAACCCTGATCCCAACATTCGGACAATTTAGCCATATAAATTTTTATACGAGTTTTTGTCTCGAAATTTTCGGTAAATTTTGTCGGGCGTTAGAAATTATCTCGTTTATCACATCGTGATATAAGACGCGAGTACAGCGAAGAGGCCGTTTTTGTCTTCTCTCTTTACTGCGTTTGCATTACTGTCTCCCTACAGTTTTAGTTGTTTAACGTTCACAGGTGTAGAACATAAATTCACGGTCACCCGTTAATAAAGTCATCGAACATAAGTTCACCGTCACCCGTTAATGAACGGTCATCGAACATAAATTCACCGTCACCCGTCAATGAACAGTCATCGAACATAAATTCACCGTCACCCGTTAATGAACGGTCATCGAACATAAATTCACCGTTACCCGTTAATGAACGGTCATCGAACATAAATTCACCGTCACCCGTTAATGAACGGTCATCGAACATAAATTCACCGT
>WURV02202239.1:0-11574 GCA_011762755.2 Epimenia babai
CGCGAAGCGGGGGGAGGGGAAACGGAGTTTCTCCTCCTAAAACCAGCCAGTCTGCAAAACCTCGGTGTTCATCGAAGTCGCGGCCCACATGCTCGCAGGTCTGAGGCGTCGCCTCGCTAGCCCTTGCTCGGCGTGACCATGTAGCGCTGCAGCCCAGCCTCCCCCGCGAGCGCGGCCAGGACCTCATCGAAGTAGTGGACCTCATCCGCGTAGAGCGCCACGAAGATCGGATCCTCGGCCCCATTGCGCGACCACACGATCGCGAGCTCGCGCGCTCGATATGCGCCGGTCATCGCGTCACTCCCGGGCTCACGCCGAAGGCCGCGCCGCTGCAAGACCGCGTCGAAGCGGGCGCCGTGATCGTCTCGGGCCTCGAGCACCTCCGCGCTCGTCATCCACTCGAAGCGCTCGCCGACGAAATTCGTGAAGCCGCAGCGGTAGAGCCAGGTCGCCAGCGAGGGCGCCATGAGGCGATAGTTGTCGGGCCCCGAAGGGACCAGGGCCTGCGCGCCGCCGGGCATCGCGAATTGCACGAGCTCGGGCTCGGCGAGCTCGGGGGTCCAGCGCAAGAACGAGTCCATCGGCGCGCCGGAGTCGTCGACGCCGATCAGCGCGAAGGGCTCGGGGGGGATCCAGCCATCGGCGGCGAAGTGATCGAGCAGCGCCTCGACGCGCATGTCGGCGCCGACGAAGCCCGCACACAGGCCGCCCATGTCCTCGCCCATGATCGCCAGGAGCTCGCGCTGGATGTCGGGCAGGCGCCGCTCGGCGGCCTGCTCGAGCTCGGCGACGCGGGCGGGGGTCGCACCGCGCAGGCGCCCGCGCAGGCCGGGCTCGACGGACTCGAGGTAGTCGATGAGCTCGGGGATCGTGAGCATGGGTCAACCAGGTCCGCGGACGATCGTCAGGCCGAGCTCGTGCTCGAGGCGACCCGCGAGCTCCCACCACTCGTCGGTGGCCACGCAGGCGAGGGACACGGACAGCGACTCCTCCCCGCCGAGCTCGCAGCCGAAGGCGATCGCCCGCGGGCCGACGAAGACCTTGTCCCAGGTCCCCGAGAGCGGGTGCTCCTCGACGCCCGCCCGATGCAAGATCCGACCCAGCGCGGGCAGCTTGCCGGTCGCGTCGCTGCGCGCGCCGAGGCTGCCGTTGGCCGCGAGCGCCGCCTCGGCCCGGTTCGCCATCGCGGCGAGCAGGTAGGTCGAGAAGCTGCTCGCCATCGCCAGCGTCTGCTCGACCCCCTCGGGACCCGGCGGGCACTCGAAGGACACGAGCTCGACGCCCTCGCCCTCGGGCCCGAGGTCGACGTGGACGTGGTACTCGGAGTCGAGGTCGGCGAGGCCGACCAACAAGTAGCGCGGCGATCGCCACTCGACCCGGCGCATCCACTTGAGCAGGCCCTTGGGCTTGAGGTCCGTGTCGCCGAAGTGGCGCACGACCCCGAAGCTGCGCCCGAGGGTCTCGAGGTAGAGCCGGTACCAGGCCGGCACGCTGCCCCCGTGGGCGCGCTCGATCTTGGCGATCTCTTTTTCGGGGCACCCGACGAGCTCGCCCTCGAGCTCGGGCAGCAGCGCGACGATCGCCTCGGGGAGCGCGCGCACGCGCTCGAGCTCGCGGGCGGCGGGTGTTGTGGTGTCAGCGGACGACATAGACCTTGTCGGGGTTGTTCTCCGGCGGGGGCTCGGGGCACAGCAGCGCGGGCAAGATCCGCTGGCAGGTCGTGCACGAGGCCGCGTGGTTGCCGTCACTATAGGGCCCCGCCGTCGGCCCGCGCCAAAATTCCGTCATCGCCAGCGGGGTCAAGCCCTGGGCGATCGCGGCCTGGATCAGCTTGGGCGCGGCGCAGTTGCCGGGCGGCGTGCTGTCCGTCGAGGCCCGGCGCACGTCGAGGTTCCGGCCGCCGATGGACTTCATCGGCTGGCCGACGGGGTTGGGCTGCGGCTGCGGGATCGGCAAGAAGCCCGCCGGCGGTCGGCCCGAGCAAGCCCGCAAGGTCACGCGCTTGCCCTGCTTGTTTTGGGCCATCAGCACGCCGATCATGTACCCGCGCCCGTCGCGTTCTGGCGGCGACATCTCGTAGGACTTCTTGGCCTTGTTTTGGCTGTCGGCCTTCTTTTGCTTGCCCTTCTTGGGCTTCGTCGCCGGCAGCGGGTGACCGCCCGCCTTGCCGCACACCGGGCAGTCGGCGTCGTCGCCGTAGGCCAGCCCCGGGCTCGCGGTCCCGAGCGCCGCGTTGCCGCCGGTGTTGCTGTTGTTGCCGTTGTGCAGGCAGATCTCGAGGAAGCGGATGACCCCCTTGCCCTCGAACTGCACGTCCATGCTGGCCATGACCCAGGTCAGCTTGCCCTTGATCTTGCTCGACACGATCCCGCCGCCGGCCGAGCCCGCCTCGTCGCCCGAGCTCGTGCTCAGCTTGGCGCCCTTGATCGCCGGCATCTTGCCCTCGACCTTGACCTTCTTGGCGCCGTCGGCCAGGTCGCCGTTCCTGGCGACGTTGACGTAGGGCAGCGGGACCGGACCCCCGGGAGAGGGCGTCTTGCACACGTCGGGGATCGGGCAGGTCTGCACGCCGCCGTCCCCCTTGTGGAGGATCGAGCGGCCGTTGGCGAACACAGACGACATCGCGGTCCTCCCTCGCGCCTAGTTGGCCTTGACCTTCGAGCCCTTGACGATCGTGTCCTTCGAGCCCTTGATGACGATCTTGCCGCCGGTGATCGTGACGTCGCCGTTCTTCTTCAGGACGATCTGCGCCTTGCCGCACTTGAGCGTGAGCTTGTCCTTGCACTCGAACATGCCCTTGGCGTTGCTGCCGATGTTCATGTCCTTGTCGGCGTTCATCGAGAGCTTGTCCGAGGACATGATCCCGAGGGCGTCCCCGGTCTTGAGCGTGCCCTTCTTGCCGGCCTCGACGACGAAGTCCTTGCCGGCCTCGATGCTCCGGCTCCCGGCGACCTCCTCTTTGTGGTTGAGGCCGACGCTGACGGACTTGAGGCCGCCGACCTCCTCGGCCGAGGCCGCCCCCACGGTCTGGTTGAGGGCCGCGCCGACGCTGACCTGCATGGCCGCGCCGACGGTGATCGACTTGCTGATCGCCACGGTCTCGCTCGCGCTGCTGCCGATCGTCTCGCTGCGGTTGCTGGCCACGGTCACGGTCTGGTTGTTGCCGATCGTGACGGTCTGATCGTTGCCGACGGTCAGCGTGAGGTTGTTGCCGATCGTCTCGCCCTCGTCGTTGCCGACCGTGATCGTCTGGTCGTTGCCGACGGAGATCGTCTCGTCGTTGCCGACGCTCTTGCTGCGATCGTTGCCGACGCTCAGGCTCTCGTCGTGACCGACGGTCTGCGACTTGTCGTTGTCGATCGCGATCGTCCAGTCCTTTTGCCCGTGGAGGTAGATCTCCTAGGCCCCGGCGGCGTCCTCGAAGCGCAGCTCGTTGCTCCCGCCGCCGCCCGGCGAGGAATTGGTCCGGATCCCCGACTGGGTCTTGTCGTCGGGCAGGGTGAAGGGCGGCGGGTTGTCGCCGTTGTAGACGCAGCCGGTCACCAGCGGGCGATCGGGGTTGCCCTCGAGAAACTCGACGACGACCTCCATGCCGATGCGCGGGATGAACTGCGAGCCCCAGCTCGGCCCGGCCCAGCTCTGGGCGACGCGGACCCAGCACGAGGAGCTCGGGTCGTAGGCCGGCTGCTCTTGCCAGTGAAACTGCACGCGGATCCGCCCGTGCTCGTCGACGTCGATCTCCTCGCCCTCGGCCCCGCAGACGATCGCCGTCTGTGGCCCGTGCACGCGGGGCTTGGGCGTGCGCTGACGCGGGCGGATCTGCGTGCTCGCGAGCACACACTCGAAGCGGTTGCGGTAGCCGCCGCTCTCCCCGCCTCCGGCCCAGGCGTCCTCCCCCTCGTGCTCGACGCGGAGGACGATGACCTCCTCGGACAGCGCGGCGAGCTCGTGACCCTCGACGGCGAGCGAGGTGCCCGCGTGGAGGTCCGTCGCGTTGCTCCGGCCCCAGCCGCGCGCGCCCGGCAGCGCCTGGCTCGCCGCTCGATCCCCCGCGCGCTCATCGAGGTCGTCGCCTTCGAAGCGGCGATGGCCGTGGGCGTAGACCCGCCGGGTCCGCCCGCGATCGTCGGCGTCGCCGGCCTCGCTGCTGAGCAGCTCGCTCGGCGTCTGCCAGTCGAAGACGCGGCGCAGCACGCTGGTGCTCGTCAGCCGTCGGCGCCACTCGATCGCCTGGACCGACTCGACCTCGATCTCCTCGGGGCTGTAGGTGACGATCGAGAACAGCTCGCTCGAGTCGACGTTGAGCGTCGGCTCGAGCGCGGACACGTCGTCGAAGAGGGTCAGGACCTCGTGGCCCTCGTCGATGCTGTGCTCGAAGCGGTAGGAGATGCCCTCCTCTTCGAGCAGGCGGCTGACGAAGGCGAGGTCCGACTCGCGGTACTGCACGCAGTAGGTCCGCGGGGTCTGCCCGCGGCTGACCCCGCCGAGGTCGTGGGTGCGGCCGTACTCGGACAGGGCCTCGCCGAGGACCTCGTCGACGATGTCGAGGGCCGATTTGTCCTGCCACAAGCGCGAGTGGACCCGCTGCTCGAGCATGGCGAAGGCGGGCCGGATGTCGAGGCGCAGCTGCAGGTGACTGTCGTTCGAGATCCCCAGCCAGTCGACGCCCGCGACCACGCCCATCAAGAAGTGCGAGAGCTCGCCGCGGCGGACCTCGACCTCGACGCTGGCCCCGAGCAGCTCCTCGAACTCGGCCTCGACCTGCTCGGTCGCGACGTCGACCAGGATCTGATAGGGCTCGTTGATCGCCTCGCGCATCCGAAAGCGGTGCGCTCGCCAGTCATCGGTCACCGGGCCGTCGCTGCACAGCAGCGTGTAGACGACCGATGGGAGTCGGGCGGTAGACATCGCCACCATGATGCCACGCCGAGGGCCCCGATCCAGGCGACCCACGAGCGGCCTGGGTCCTGGCCCCAGCGCGGGGCGAGTCCACGCGAGCGCAGGCTCACGACGTCCGCAGCTTCGCCCATCGCGTGACCAGGTCGAGGACCCGCCCTCGAGGCGCTCACCCAGTCATCATGTGTCGCGCGGGCGTAGCGGCCGCAGCACGCTGGCACGCGCGCCGAGAGTTCACGTACCATGGCCTCGCGAGCGGACCCGTGCGGAACATCTACGACGACGAGAAGATCACGCTCGAGGCCAAGATCGACGGCACGCCGACGGCGGTCGCCAAGATCAAGACCGTCGACTTTCTGGTCAAGACGACCGCCGACGGGACCGAGACGGACAAGGCGCCGATCTCCGCGCCCGTCAAGGTCGGCTTCCCCTCCTCGAGCGCCACACACAGCTACACGCCCGACCCCGTCGAGGGCGCCAACGACTTCTACACGCTCGAGTACAAGGCCAAGATCAAGCCGCCGGACCGCGACGCCTTGCTGCAGCCCGGCAGCGAGACCTTTCGGATCTGGCCGACCAAGGTCGAGCTGACCTTCGAGGCCGACGACGGCGAGGCCCACAAGGGCGCGAAGTTCAAGTGGGTCCAGGGCGCCCGCGAGGGCCAGGTCGAGAAGTCCGACGACAGCGGCAAGTGGTCCGAGCGCCTCGACAAGAAGACCTTCGAGGTCAAGATGGTCGCGCCCTGGGCCTTCGACGGCGACGTGACCCACAAGGGCTGCAAGCGGACCTACAAGGTCAAGCGCAACGCCTACGAGTTCGAGTTCATCGCCCCGGCCGTCGCCGACCCCACCCAAAAGACCAAGCAGATCGTCAACCTCGACGTCGACCCGGCCGGGTGGTCGACGGACAAGCCCTTCGGGCGCACGCTCGAGTTCAAGGTCGGCGGCAAGGGCGACACCACGCGACCCGAGGCCGAGCGCCTGGCCCAAAAGGACGACATCGTCTACATCGAGGTCGAGTTCACCCCGGCGACCAAGCGCAACGACCCCAAGCCCAAGCTCCTCGACGACGGCCTCGAGGGCAGCGCGACGGGCTCGAACAGCGACAAGACCTGGAAGGGCAAGGCCAAGCTCGACGCCAAGGGCCAGGCGACCTTCAAGGTCGACCTCGGCCACGCCGGCGGCGACGTGTGCAAGGTCAAGATCGGCTACGACGCGGCCTGCGGCGACGCCAGCCTCGAGTTCGAGACCTGGCGCCGGCTGGGCTACGAGCTGCTCTACGCCGACGTCATGGTCCCCGATCTCCTCGACGCCGGTGGCGGCAAGCACGACCTCCCCTCGGGCATCAAGACCGCCGCCGACACCCGGCTCGCGGCTGCGTTCATCGAGTACCAGCTCGCGGCCGCCCACAAGTACACCGAGGCCCAGGCCCACGCCGGGATGATCGTCGACGCGACCCACATCAAGAAGGCCGGGCGCAAGCGGGTCCTCGCCGGCGGGAGGATCAACGGGGCGGACCCCGTGGCCTTCAACGCCGAGAACGACCGCACCATCCACATCAAGATCGCCGACGCCTGCTTCAGCACCAACGTGTCCGACAACGCCCACGCCCCGGAGGTCAACGCCAAGCCCTTCGTGTGGACCTCCTCCAAATACTTGGTCCCCTTCGAGATCAACGTCGCCGGGAAGACCTGGGAGGCCGTCATCGCGACGCCGGACAACTACAAGGCCCGCCCGACGCTGAGCTTCAAGGCCAAGCCCGTGCCCTCCGTCGTCAACCGGCCCTACACCTTCACGATCACCGAGACCACCCAGGCCAAGAGCCTCGAGCTCAGCTTCGCGCGCGGGGCTGACAACGCCCCCGCCGCGGCGCTCTCGGCCACGGAGGAGGCCAAGATCGAGCCCTTCATCCAGGGCCTGCTCGCGGTCGCCGACCTCCGCAAACAAGACAACAAGGTCGAGCTCGAGATCACCCACCCGGACGACGCCGGGGCGCGGGTCGGCGCCGTCCAGGGCAAGCTGCGGTCCAAGTTCGACACCCACAAGCCCGAGGTCTACACCCACCCCGGGCTGAAGGACGACGGCACCGTCAAGTCCGGCAACGTCGACGCCGCGTGGTTCAAGGCCAAGTCCTTCGACGAGGTCGAGATCACCTTACCGACCAGCGGGGGCGGCGACGCGAGCAAGCCCGGCGACTACGTCGGGCCCCTGAGCCCGACCAAGTGCCCCGTCAAGGTCAAGTTCACGATCGCCGAGACCTACGCGATCAACGGCAACAGCTCCGGCGTGCGTCAGCTGTTTTGCAACGACGCGGACCGCGTCGCCGGGGCCCTGGCCTCGACGCTCTGCCACGAGCTCGGCCACTCGATGGGCATGACGATCATGAGCGGGCGCTCGAAGATCCCCCCGGGCACGGACGCGGCCAAGCACGTCGACAACGCGGGGACCTACTACCGCGACGGGCCCGCGCCCTACACCAACGGGATCCGCAACATCGGCCGCGGGCCCCACTGCGCCGACGGGATCCCCGGCGGCGATCTCGCCGACTCGAAGTTCAACCGCAAGAGCGGCAGCTGCGTGATGTTCCACTCCGGCGGCAACGCCGATACGCGGCCGAGCTACTGCGACACCTGCAAGACCTACCTCAAGGCGCGCAAGCTGACCGACATCCGCTCGAGCTGGTCCGGGCGCGCGGACGCCGACTACTGACATGCGGCGCGCGGCCAAACTCCCTGCTCGGCTCCCGCGTCTGCTCGGGTCTGCGATCGGCCTGCTCGCGCTCGCGTGCACGACGCAGACGCCGAACCCGAGCCCTTCTCCGAGCGCCGATCCCGGCAGCGAGGCCCTCGCCGACGCGGGCGCCTCGGACGATCCCGCCCCCCCTACGCCCGGCTCCGACTCTGGCCCCGACCTAGCGAAGGCACCTCCCATGAACGACTTCGATATCGGCCTCGCCGACGACGACTACTGGACCGACGCGCGCAAGACCAAGGACGCGGTCATCGAGGAGCTGTGGGCCCTCGACCGCGACGCCGTGGCGATCGGCGCGCCGAGCTTCGTCTCGCTGCAAGCGCGCGAGACCCTGCCCCTGGTCGTCTACCGCGGCGCGAGCTACCGCGAGCTGTGGTCGATGAACCTGCGCGAGTACGGACAGGTCGTCGCCGTCGAGCTCGAGCACAACCACGTCTTCGTCGGCCCCGTCGTCGCCGACGACGAGGCCGTGAGCAAAAAGAAGCTCAACCCCGCCGAGGCCCCCGCTGGCCAGGGCAGCGAGTCGCACCTCGCCGAGCTGCGCGACGAGCTCGGCCTCGCCTGGCAGCCCTCGACCTACCTCGTCACGGTCTTGCTGCGCGAGCACGCCTCGAACCGGGTCCGCGTCGAGGTCGGCAAGCAGGCCGGGGCCTACCACGACGAGGAGGTCGCCAAGTTCATCGCCGAGCAGCGCGCCAAGCCCAAGGCGCCCGCGGTCTCACCCAAGCCCGGCGATCCCCTGCCCAGCTACGCCGCGATCGAGGGCTCGCCCGCGATCCCCGACGACCTCGGGATCGCCATGGTCGGCGATCGCGTCGTCGTCAAGCAGCCCGGCGCGCGCGCCGTCCTCCGCGGAGCCTTCCGCCTGCCCGTGCTGCCCTCGGAGCTCGCCGACGACGGGTCCGCCGTGGTCGGCGTCAGCCTCGTCGTCAACGCGAGCGACCGCCCCGAGTCTGGGATCGCCCGGCTGCACGTGCCCGCGGAGGTCAGCGAGGGCGTCGCGACGGGGTACTTTGCCCTCGATTTGATCGCCGCGGGGCTCACGGGGGAGCCGCAGACTCACTTCGTGTTTGCGTTCTCGGGGGAGGTCATGGCGGGACCTACGGTCGTCGCGCTCGTCGACGAGAGCATGCTCTGAGGGGAGCGGAGAATTTGGTTGGCGGGCGGGCTGGTTTAGGGCGTCAAAAAGTCGAGCGCTGCTCAGCCCGAGAGCAGAGGCCCGGTCAAAATCTTGCGACGCGCATTTTGCGAGCGAAGCCCCAGCCCACGCGCCAGCCCCCATGACATAAAAGACAGCGCGCTCATGGGGCCTGGTGCGAGGTCTCGAGGCCGAGGAGCTCGGGCTCGGCGCTCACGCTCAAGGACAGCCACTCGGAGTCGGCCTGCGGGCGCATCCAGACGCTCTCGGGCTCGACGATCTCCTGAGGCCCGTGCTCCTCGAGCTCGGGCTCGAGCAGCTCGGGCGTGTGGCTGAGCATGACCTCGTGGGGCGTGCGGACGGCGATGATCGTCCCGCGGACCAGGGCCGCGGCGACATCCGCGATGAGCTCGTCCTCGTCGCGGGCGGCGAGGCCGAAGCCGTTGCGGCCGAAGCCGCCGCGCTCGAGATCGCTGCGCTCGACGAGCGAGCGAAGACCAAAGCCCACCCCGCGATCTTCGTCGAGCATGCGTCGCAGCAAGCTCGCGGCCGCGTACTCGTCGACGAAGCGCTCGAGCTCCTCGTCGGCCTCGCGCTCGGACCAGTGCCGCAGCTCGTAGGACGCGAGCGGGCCCTGCAGACGAACTCGCATGGACCTTCGATCTACCACATCTCGCGCCGCAAACCCGAAGTCCGTTCGGGGCGGGTACGGCACGGAGGTCCGAGGACAGCGTCGCGGCCTCGCCTGCGGAGGGGGCTCGCTCCCGGCGCCTCGCGCTCGACTCCTCGCGCTCGCTCGAGCGCGGACACCTCGTGACCCGAGAGTCGGCGGACACACCACTTCGAAGGCGCGCCCTCGACACGAGGCCGGCAGCCGGCTTCGTGTCGAGGGCGCGCGGTCGCGTCACAACTGGCGTCGGGCCGTCAGCGAGCGGTCGTCGCCCCATCGATCGGCAGCTCGACGCCATTGAGGAAGCTCGCCGCCGGGCTGGCGAGGAACAGCACGACCTGAGCGACCTCCTCGGGTCGGCCGAGGCGACGGGCCGGGCTGACCCGCTCGAGGAGCTTGCGTGTGCGCTCGCGATCGGACGAGAGCTCGATCATGCTCTGGACCATGGGCGTGTCGATGTAGGAGGGATGGATCGAGTTGCAGCGGATCGCGTCGCCCTGTTCGGCGAGGTGGAGGGCGACCGACTTGGTCAGCAGGCGGACCGCGCCCTTGGACGAGCAGTAGGCCGCGAGCTTGGCGGCCCCGCGCAGGCCGGCGACGGACGAGACATTGATGATCGCGGCGTCACCGCTTTGTTTGGCGGTGCGGCGCAGCAAGGGGATCGCGGCCCGGCAGCCCATGAACACGCCCTCGACGTTGACGGCGTGAACGAGGCGAAAGTGCTCGAGGGTCGCGTCCTCGATCGAGCCCATGATGCCGATGCCGGCGGAGTTGACGAGGGCGTCGAGGCGACCATGGCGCGCGTCGATGATCTGCATGAGCTCGGTCCAGCGGCCCTCGTCGGTCACGTCCTGGATCTCGAAGTGGGCGCGCTCGCCGAGCTCTCCGGCGAGCGCGCGGCCGCCGTCTTCGTTGCGGTCGCTGAACACGACCGTGGCGCCGGCCTGGTGAAAGTGGCGAACGCAGGACGCCCCGAGGCCCGAGGCCCCGCCGGTGACCAGCACGACCCTGTCGCGAAAGTCGAACATCCACGCCAGCTTGGGCGCAGGGGCGGGGGTCCGTCAACTCTCGCGCGGGGGCGACATGGCGCGATGTCGCGGCGGGCGAGCGCGGTCGCGAAGCGAGCCAGCCGTGCTACCGTCCCGGGCGGTGGACTCCTTCGAGCTGTCCGGCGCGCTCACCGACTCCAGCTCCGGCGTGGGCTGGGAGGCCTTCGGTGATCTGATCTTCATCGGCCAGATGCTCCTGGTCCTGACGATCTCGGTGGCCCTGTCCGCGGTCATCGCCTATCACCCGACGACCCGGGCCAAGGCCTCGACGATCGAGGAGATCGAGCAGCCCAAGACCTTCATCATGTACTCGATGGTCGGGGCGATCATCACGATCATCGTCAAGACCCAGCCCAGCATGGCGCTGGTCGTGTTCGGGATCGGCGGCCTGCTCCGCTTTCGGACCAACGTGGGCCAGGCCAAGGACACGGGTCGCGTGATCCTGGTGACCGTGGTCGGCCTGGCCTGCGGGCTCGAGCTCTACGTCGTCGCGGCGTTGACGACGGCCCTGGCCTGGCTGTTGATCTTCGCCCTCGAGCGCCAGACCGTCGAGCGGGTGGTCGTTCAGGGCCTGGAGAAGGATATCTTCGCGCAGGCGTCCCAGGCCCACGCCGAGGTCCTGCGCGAGCTGGGCTGCACGATCCTCGGCGAGGACAAGCGGGTCAAGAAGGGCAGCCTGGCCATCGTGTTTCGGGCGCCCCGGGGCCTCGGCCGCGCGGAGCTCGAGCGCCGCTTCGCCGAGCTGCCCGAGGACGCCCGCGGCACGGTGAGCTGGGAGCAGTCCTGAGCTCGCTCGCGGGCGGGTAGACGCGCTCCGCGGTGAGCGCTCACTGCCCTCGAGCTCACGCGTCGAGCAGCCTCGCTCGCCGCCGCCGCGAGCTCAGGCCGAGCAGCGCGAACAAGCTCAGCCCAGAGCCGAGGCTGCCCGCGCCACCAGACGAGCGGCACGAGCAACCTTCGCCCGCGCCCACGTCGAGCTGGCCCGCGTCCGCGCCCGTGTCTCCTTCAGAGTCCGAGTCGCCGTCACCGGGGTCGCCGTCGCCGTCGCCTGCGGTCTCTGTCATTGTAGAG
>WURV02202283.1:0-26870 GCA_011762755.2 Epimenia babai
AGTTTGAGGGTGCTACCCCTTCTTCAGTCATTCACGGCGATCGGCCGCCATTATAATTTGGATGGGAAACTTACCTTTTTCATTTTTATCGCAAAAAAACACTAAAATTTGGTCTACAATGGTCTACATAAAAGAGTCATTACCTGAAAAGAGAATGCAACAGAAAGACATCTGAAGGTACGTATCAGTATATTTTTACTGCCCAAAATTTTTAAATTTTTATTGACCAGCCTATAAGACGAGGGGTAGACTTTAAGGATTGAAAATTTGTCTTTAAAAACCGTCTTATAGGCGAGTATATACGGTAATGGTGTTCCTACATACATAAATAAGTTAAATTTGCATGCAGGGTTGGGACGTGATTGATCCACCCAAACTCATGACGATCCAGCGTACGTTGCCCTACTCCGACAATATGTTCATCAATCCGAACTTTACTCACCTGCCAGATGAACCGAAACAGAGTGATTTCGATGACCTTATTTACGCCTTGAAGAACGGTGACGCGAAGGTCGCCCTGAGTGACAGCGATATAGAGTCGCAGGTATCAGAGATGTCACACGCGTCACACAAGCCGAGTGTGGTTGGTGTGACACGCACACCAATAGCTGACACGCATCTCTAGTGATTACTGATTGATCATTAGTATCTCGTAATGCCCATTAATGCATTAGTGGCTGCTTTATCAGGAGCGTTCCCTGATGACTTCTTAAGTATTTTATGCTTAGTGACTCACTCATTGTCATTAGTGGCTGCTTTAGTGGGTATCACAAATAGTTCCAGACTTGTTGAGTATTTAGTGGTGAGAATCTCAGTTACTATCATTAGTGCTTGCTTATTACTTTGTGGCCTTGTTCAATAGTAAGTGGTTATTACGTTCGATTCTATCCTACAGTTCACGGGTTAGTGTTTAGCACCCACTAATCACTGAAGCACAGATAGTGGCGTTAGTGTCTCCGTAAATGATTACAATCTCTCTGCTACCATCACTACCATTGTTACTAAACTCACCCCACATGTAAACCACGTATCTTAATTGGTGGATTAACCTCTCACTTCCAATTATAGCTAAAAAGCCTCAAATACTATTAGTTGTACAGAGCGCAGCATGTTGGTGTTGATGCCAGCTCGGGTGGGTACCCACTATAGCGTCGGCATGAGTTGCCAGGGTTGTTTTGATGTCCGATGTACCACGCTGTATGATCTACTCGCGTGTGTAACAGTTCGTGTTAATGTAACTCGTATTGTCATTTATTCCTGCAGTGTTTTTTGTTTGTATACACAATCACAATGTTATTAACCAGGTGGTTGAACTCATAGCCAGAACACCTGTCTACGTGTAATTATCCGCATCAAAGAAATCGTTGCTATACAGGCTTTGATAGCTTACCTGATGCTCAGAGAAGAGCCCAAACTCATGATATTTGAGTGCTGTTAATTCTCATTACTGAACCAATGCATCCACTTCACATGTAACCATCAAGTGAGCCTAACATAATATTGTCGCGCCGTATCTCACAACAAGAAATCAAAATTTCCCACATATTAGTTTATATCTTTGTTTGTCAATAACACACGGGCCTGGGACTTTATTCTCTCTTCATCTTTAAAGAGCAATAACGAATGTATTATGAATTATGTTTTTGTTTACTCTGAATTTAATTCAAATGTTTTTATGTTTATATCAATAATTCCTATCACTTACATAGTAATAATTATTCCCATCAGTGTCACTTGTACTAATTGCTGTATATAAGATATATATAATATAAGTATAGAGGTGTGGGTTGCTGTGTTAGCCATGTCATAAATACAAAAATACAAAGGTAACACCTTGTTGACTAACTATATAAGGATTAACACAAGCTTTCGTATATCAAGTATACTTTACTTGACTTTATTGCACCTGACGAAGTATACTTGATATATGAAAGCTTGTGTTAATCCTTATATAGTTAGTCAACAAGGTGTTACCTTTGTATTTTTATAATATAAATAAGTATTAAGGAAATGTTTTTAATGCCAGTCACACAGTACAATAATGCCTCATCATGACCCAAAGAAATTTTCATTAAGCTCTGTAAAATCGATCTTTAAACAATAAATATTCCAAGCACAAAAAAATCTCGCATAATTTTTGTATTTCAAGCAGTAGGCCGGCTGATTACAGAAGGGTCACTAACTCGTTACCCGGATGGCTTTTCTACATGCTAATATTTAAGGCCTAATATTTCAAATATACGTAAAAGATATACTAAGCATATTACCGACTTTATCAATTTTGAGTCATTAAGATGTTGGATTGTGATTTTGTGAGGGTGACATGTGACTGTCGAGGGTATTATTGTATCTGCTCTTGGCTGCCATAATTGTAAGCCACAAAAGTCTGTGTCTACTAATAGTTAGTGTATAGAATTATACTGTGTCTTCTATGAATTGTGCAATTACTTGTATCTTCATAAAAAAGAATAGTCAATGTTTGTAGTATAACTGTTAGTTCCGAGAGTTGTACTACAGAGGTTACAAGATGAACAAAATTTGAAAGTTTATCGCAGTAATTGGCCAAAAATCCACGATGACTATTGAGTCCAAGTTTAATAGAGTCTAATTTATGGATTATTTGCTGTTCCTCGACCTTATGATCGAGTCTTTTGTTCTTGTGATGTTCTTTATGTATGGCCAGTTTGAGAGTGAGTGTCCATTTTGATTGAAAATGGCTTGTTCATGTTGCGACTGCGTATATTGTATTTATGACCGTGTTTATTCGACTTTGCCGAAGAAGCTCCTGTACGGTTTCTCCTATGTGGACGGCTGACGGACATGAATTGCGGGTGATCCCGTAGACCGCATCTTGAGTGTAGAAAGTGTACGACCCTAAAATCCTGTTGGTCTTTCCGTTAGGTCCTGTGATCATGCTGCAGGGGTCGATGAGAGGGTAAAGTTGGCACCGTAGTTTTAATCATGGCTGAGTTTGGCTGGGTATATCATCCGCCCTCTTGAGACGGCTGGACACGAGTCGCTGTTTGAGATAAGGTGGCCGTATGCGCTGACGGGCGGTCCGTCGGTCATGGCATTGAGAGTGTCGTCATTGTTTAGAATTGACTGGAGGTCTTTGATGATGCCGAGTTGAGTGCTGAACGTGGTGACGAATGGAATGCGCTGCGATGGTTCTTTCTGCTTGTAGTAGAGTAGATGTCGGGATATTTCAGTGGCCCAGTTGATTTATCGGTTGACGAGAGATGGTGGGTGATGCAGGTCGATTAATGCGTCCCTGAGCGAAGATCTAGGATGTAAACGATAGAGCGACATGTGCGCGGCGGGTGAAAACTTCTATGTGAAGCGGTCGGTGGGTTTGTAGTATACTGAAGTCCGGGTAGTATCACATAGGGGCACGGTCGCGTCGAGGAAATGGACTTTGTCGGTGGAGTAGTCCATAGACAAGTTGATTGTGGGGTGGTGGTTGCTGAAGGCGCCGTGGAAGCCTACATGAGTGTCTTGGCCGTGTGTCCAAAGAAGGGAAATGTCATCGATGAAACGCACATAAATGAGTGGTTTGAACTGTTGTGTCTTGAGAAAGCGTTGATCGAGGTCGGCCATGAAGATTTTGGCGTATTGGGGTGCCACACGTCTGCCCATCGCAGTGCCATTGGTGTATAGAGTTCATGGTAAAATTGTAACACGTTGTGAAGTCGGGACGAATTGAACGAGTTCTCCGGTAGCCGGGGCGGCGTGACGTTGGGCCAGGTGGTGGCTACAGCCCCGAGTCCGTCATCTTGGGGAATGTTTGTATAGAGACCTTTGATGTCCATTGTTACAAGTATGGCATCTGGCAGATCTTTGATATCGTTGAGTTTGTTGAGGAAATGGGTTGTATCTTGAAGAAAACTTGGATTTTGATAATCGGCGAATGTGCGCAGTATGGTGTCGACATGGCCGGGAATGTTTTCGGTGAGCGTGCCTATCCGTAAAACTCGTCAAGTTCGGGGTTGTGCGTCTTTGTTGGATCATAGTCGAGTTTCCTGTTGAGGGTTGTGTGGGGTGGGGTGTCGGTTTGCTTCCTAAATGCTTGATACGGCTACCCCAACCTATCGGGTCATGTTTCAATATCATACGATTTTTAAACTACTTATTTCAATTTATTTCTGTATCCTCGATTATTTCTGACCAATCTCGATTATATTGGCTGTAGGATACCGTTTCTGGATTAATTCCTGATTTGCTGTTATGGTAAATTAATCTCGGTTCATCGTACGGGGGAATGACCGGAGATCGTTATCTATACGGTTGACCTATAAGAATCAACGCTTTATTACCGGTCAAGTTACAAACTTACAGTATACAGTTACATATTTTATAATCGGTCTTGGTCTCTATAGCTAATCGTGGGCGACCTTGATTATTATTCCAATTAATTAAGGTTTAACTTCGGTAATACATACCTCAAATAATCTATTTAAAAACATCTTAACATCTTTGAAAATTGGTTTTTCTACCAGTTGTTTTTTCATATAGCAACTACATAACAATAAATGATCGTATTGTACTGTTATTTTCCTTGCCACGTAAAATTGTCTAAAACTAAATGACTGCTATACCGACATTTATAGTTATTGGATCAAGATCGACTAGATGAAAATGCTGGAGAGAAATCGGGGGTACGGGTTTTTTCCTGTGCATTTCTCTCCAGCTGTTTATGGAACCACATTGGTTATCCTAATTACCATCACATATAGATATCAATGTGGAGAGACTGATCCGTTTATTTAACTGAAATGACAAACAAGTAGCAGAGTCAACTTAAGGGGAAGCGATAATTGTATTAAATCGTCTCATTTCATTCACCAGACATCCATATAGTTGGTCTCTGAAGTAGATAACCCGTATGAAATCTTCTAATTCCATTCACCAGACATCCATATAGTTGGTCTCTGAAGTAGATAACCCGTATGAAATCGTCTAATTCCATTCACCAGACATCCATATAGTTGGTCTCCGAAGTAGATGACCCGTATGAAATCGTCTAATTTCATTCACCAGACATCCATATAGTTGGTCTCCGAAGTAGATAACCCGTATGAAATCGTCTCATACTTTGGTGCGGTGTTTGCCGCTAATATCACGTATCATCAGGTAATATCACGTAATATCTCATTGTGGAGTTGTCGTTTTTGTCGTGCTACATACGAGCGAGATCACCATCACACTGACCCGTTCCGTCGCGTCCTTTCTTCGCCCACCTCTGACCAACGTCCGTGTCAAGACGCATCGTATTTCGACAACTAAACACGCATTTTCGTGACTAATGCCGCGAGCGGTAATACCGCCTTGTCCATTTCGCGTCTCAGATCTTTACTAATTGCGACCCTTCTAAGTAGTGCCCGTCTGTGATGAAGAGAGGCGAGCATGACTGCCTGTTTATTCGCTCATGTAATGAATGGCTCTACTCGAGAGCAGTCCACTCTACTCGGGGCGTGAGGACTATTGGGTGGTTAGTATTATATACGTTAATATCATAACTTTGGTTTTCTGAAGAATTAAGGCATTAACGCAGATATTAGATACACCAGCGATAGAATATTGTGGATAAGCATTGGCTGGTTCTTTAGAACATGATATAGTTGATGATCGGGTTGTTCAAAGCTGAACACGTTCTCAGTGGATGTAGCATGCATACTGCAGGCATTATGTCATGTGATATACAGTTTGTTGCTATAAATTATGCGAGAACACGACACCGCGTTTCCGAGTCCCATGTCAATGACGACTTTTATATTGCCATATTCTACAACGATTGTTTTCACTAGGGTCTAGCACATTATATGCAATGAAAACATGACTGTGTAAGTCACGAAAGAAGTACACGAAAATTTTACCTTGGGTGGGACTCGAAACTACCACCTCCAGACAACCGGTCTGGTGCTTTACCAAATCAAGAGCTCATTTCTTTCCAGTTACTTAGAGAACCACAATGGCTGCACCCGTTTACACTGTGTATAAGTCTAACATTAGTCGATTTCGTTACGTCGATACCATGCACAATGTGGTTACAGTGATTACAAAGTCATGTCCTAATCTGAGTACGAGCCAAAATTCGAGACTGTGCCACAAGAGAGTTTCCTCGTGTCTTACCGAGTCTATCAAACCATTGATTCTTCGAGGCAACTAACAAATCTCGTGTTTTCCGAAGATTCGACGGTTGAAATCCAACTCTCTAAACGCGCCACCACAATATTTTGTTTATAATTGCATAACCAGTGTCTACAGTGTATATACACGACGGCGCCCACCGGGAGTCCAATCCCTACCAAAATCATGTTCAATGTAATCGGGTAATTGCAATAATTTTGGCTAAACACGCAAAATTCGTTCGTAGACTATATGGTCAAATATACTATATGGACATTCTAATAATATTTATATTCCTATAAACACGGTGTGGACGCAAAGTTAATATTTTTAACGCTTAAAGATGTATGTAATCTTAAATCGTTTAACTGTCACTTTCGCGACTGGTCTTTCTGTGGGCAAAACTTTCCAGCGAAGACTTGGTTACTTCAACCTTCTCCATTGAAGCAATGATGGTACAGGGAGAGCATTTGGCTGTCGTGTGAGCTACGGTCTGACGATGGGTGCTACCATCCGATATTGATGCTTTATTGAAGGAGCAAACAAATTCTAATATCCTACGTCTGACCAGCCGGAGAGTGGACGTCCACATGCCGGAACTGAGCAACATGGCGGAATTATTGTATTAAATTTTGGACGTATGCGTTAAATTTGTGGGTGACGCCAAGAACGCATCAACTATCCATAGAAAACAAAGTTGTCTGATCAACAGCCATAAGGTGGACCTACTATCATCGACAAGAACTGCACTAGACAAATGATCAGCAGACCAATGTCTCGTTCACAGACACTCCTTCCACTCGAAACCATGTCCTGCTTCTGTGTCGCACTTGCGTATCTCGCAGGCGCGTAGATATGCAAATACCGGTCTTGTAGAGGGCGATCGATTCGGCAGTGTAGCGAGATATTGTTGGCTAAACCCGTTGACACGGCGATCTGGTGGCGTCGGTGGTGCAGTGTGTAGACGCGGCCTTTCCTGCGAGAGGTTGCGTGTTCGAATCAGCACAGGCCAAAGGTTTATCCCTCACCGTCCACAACAAGAAGTGAACCAAATATTCGTGCTTGAATATCTCGATAGATTTATCGTATAGATATTACACAATTCATTGAGGATATAAAGAAGCAATATTGTAAGTGCGGCTGACATTTACTGCCTCTAACGCAGTACCACTCAAACCCATGACGTCTTCCATTTTTTGATGTCACTGACATAACTGCGCTATGTTGAGTCAACGACATCCTTACGACAATTGTGACACGCTCGTGAAAAAAACCGGCCGATTTGTCGCTGATGCAGCAGAAAAACACACGGTAACACTACAGACATCACGCTGGAATACCAAATACCTTTAATCTTAGTCTCATGACGTCACGCGGTTGTCTGCCGACAGCCGGATGGCCGCGAATCGAACATTCGTCGTTCAAACCGACGTACGGCTGCCAGACCAGGTTAAGTCAACATCTGATGCTTCGATTCGTGAATGGGAGAACATTGACAAGCAGAGGATGTTTACACGACTTATACGATTGATGCGTCAGAGAATACTGGCCACGACTGCATCAAATCGAAGGCGCGTGACATTCGGATGCTGGTCCAACTCTAACTAGCTTCCTACGCGCCAAAATTGTAATATAAATGAAGTAAAGATAAAGTTGCTGATTTCAGCTGTTCATAATTACTGTAAAAGATTCCTATTTTGTGTGACAAGTCAATCGGTCTTTGATTGTGCCTCGCACAACTTTTCTTTATTCTGAGAAGGCATTGCCGTCTGTGTGTCCTATTGTTATGGTAGAGCTGTAGAGAGGCGTCTGGCATCCACTATCCGAATAATATCTTACTGTTATGATTGGTTTGCATTAGGCGCTTAAAGAGGTACAGTACTATCGAATCTTGATTGGAGACTACTGTAAAATAACTGAAGCCATGGTACGTAATTTACTACGTATGCGCAATTTTTTATTCAACATAAAACCAATATTGTCAGCGTCGAATAGCAGATATTAACAAGAGCACACCATACAGTACATATATATAATAATAATAATAATAATAATAATAATAATAATTTACACACTTGTTGAATTAAGTATATGTTCATTTCATAACTCGTCAATATTCAAATACAAAAAAACACGGAAATTCATGTTTTCATTGTTTAAATAATCCAATAGAAGTAATAATAGAGTTGATTGAATATAATTATTTTCTATATTTTCTTTTTAATTCGTGTATACATTCATGATTTGGACTTAGTGCGATTGCTGATTGTGAAAATTGCATTTTATCGTGAATGATTTCAAGAACAACGAAGTTAAGCGAAACGCACACTCCAGAGAAAGACGAAATCCGATGAGATAGCAGTTATCTGCCCTTATCAACGCAGATGGCATGTGCGTTCGAAGTGTCTATAGACGTACAGAAGGTGCTTATGTTCGAAAGCCGGCATTAATGGCACATCGAATAATTAGCCATAGGGCATAATAACTTTAGCATGCTTTATTAAAAGACTTCTAATATAATCTTGAATAAAACTATAAAAGTTGGTAAAATAATCTTCGATTTTGTAACAAACGAGTTTAATGTAGGGCGTTGTGGTGTCGATCCGAAACCAAAAAACGCTCGTGACAATGCAGTCCGTTATTAAATACATGCATTGCATGGATGCGTTTTATCTAACATCTGGTATTTGTAAACCCCATGTCGGTGAGTGCTCGCATGCACGGCGACACGATTTGGCCAATGACTTGCTTGGGTGAACAGTAATTAAGCTTTGAGTTGACAGTCACATGTGCAACGCGTGAGGATGTGCGATCTGCGTTGTACAGTTTTCCAGTGAATCCCTTTCAAAAGAGAAATTAATGTTAAATCACGATCTGACGCTGGAGACCGGCTAGAAATACCCATGTGGTTATAATACTTCAGCGATATACTCTAATGATCGGGGCACTTTTTCTGATGCACGTACATCTTAAAATGTACTGGTCAGGTGTCGACGAATTAGTAATTAGAACATCTTTTTTAACGCAACCAAGAACACCTTAAAGTAAATTATACATTTCCACTTACAGTGTTCATAACATCAACAAACGTGTAAATACAACGACAAAATATGTAATTTAAGTAATTTCTCTTTCACAGTTTTAAGATTAAATTTTTGTTGAACGGTAGATCAGGTTAGGCCTGAAGTATTGTCGAGTTTTGTTCACGAAAGATTAATATATCATGGATAGAATGGAGTTATATATAAATTAGGCATGTCCGATGACACAACGACCTACATCTATCGGTACATGTGATATCTTGTATTTTATAACGTACAATACCATGCCATTCCCAGAACAAGGGTTACGCAAATATAACAACGATAGCACAATCTCCGAGTTGCACCAGAGCACAATCCGCTATGGTAGGCATCTCTACATCCGACCGACGCTTGTTATCTCATTCCAGTATATTGCCTTTCTATATAATTTTAACACAAACAAAACGGTCTCTGACTCATCACTTTTATGTACGTGAAACGATTACAATAATTACTTTCACTAAACTCACAGGAAATGCATCGAGAAAAACCCTGCCTCTTGTGGGACCTGACTTCAAACCTCCGGATAACCGTGGAAGGCAGGGGTTTCTTTCCACCCCCTCCCGTTATTTATAGAACCTTAATGGCTGGGTAACAAACTTACGTACTTGCTTTCTAATACAATGAAAATACCCGCCTACCTGTGTGATCAAATTATTTAAACAAAACACAGTATATCATAAGATAGCAAAACGATGATCTCTGATAGTATTTACATCCCTCGGCCCAGTTGTTATCTATAAGACGCTAGGGGCTATTACCTATTGGTCCACTAACAGAATCGAGTGGTTATTTGGGGAAATTTTCCCTGTCGCACAAAATACAATTTCCTGAGTGCGTCAACTGCCATCGAATCAGCGTAATAAATCTCGTCATTCGTCTCTAGTCGCTACAGTCGCGGGATTGGATTGGCTATAGCTGGTAGTCGCATGGCCGTTCAAATAACATTTTCATAAAGATACAGACGGCTACGAGTATTTTATTTAGGTATATATATCAGTCTTATCAGGTAGGCTGGATAGAAGGGAGGTTCTGTATGGCGCGCCATTTCTCTTTTAACCGACATCTGATTGTCCTATATCAAAATATAAACATTACGCGGCTAAGTCAATTGAGTCAAGCGCCAATTACAGCAGCGTACATGCATCCAATTCTGAAGGATTACGTAGTCGGTAAAGTATGGAATGTATCGGTCCAATCCTGATAACATCTGATAGAATAATAGAATTTACAACTGAAGTCTCATTCCGGGATATGCATCAAAACCTTTGGTGCTCACTGCGTGCCGCTCAAAGCAGACAAAAATCCGGTGTACTGGTGCTATGCGAGAATATTTCAACTGAAATCGCTTTGAAAACCTTTAAGATTCGTGGCTTACTTTCAATTTTCCTTATTAATAGCCACTATGGTTTTATAAATGGTCCGAGCTCCGACAGAGGAAAGTTTTCTCTGTGCATTTCTCTTCTGATCTCTCTAGACAAAATTTATTATGATTGTTGATAAGAAATAGCTTTCATAGGTGTTAGAAGCTAGAAATTAGCAACATTTATCATCGGGTAATTTGTCGAAAGTCCCATCGAGTCAGCGAAGTTTTATTAATTACCGACGCATGATATGTGCACGTTTGCAACTACCTACAAAGGTTCGCCCTGTGTCGGATGAACTTATTCGCTTTACGTGCGAAAGGATGCATTTCGCGTGTGAGAGTCGATAAGTGACCTTGCTTGTTCCAAGCTACTTTCGTATACGATCATTTAAAAGATTTTAACGGAAAACACATGTACATTAGACAGCGGGTGGTTTTGAGTATGTCACGGAAAGATCGCGGAAATCCACGTGGAAAATTATGTGGGAGTCGACAATTTTGCACGACCCGTACAAGTATACCTTGAACGTTGAAGACAAACTTTGGAGCACATTTTGGTTAGGACCTAAAATTATTGAGACTGACCAAGCTTGGTTGAAATTTTTCGGTCGGATCACTTATACAATTAAGTTTAAATCTAAGAAATTTGATGGGCCTAGAGGTATATTAATGAATTTTTTATCGGTGCTATTTTTATGTGTTACCACCTATTACAAACTGTTTCATGGTTTTTCTTGCTGATTTCAAACTGCCAATATCGTGATGCTAACGAAAGCTCTCGTTCTGAAGTTTGTT
The DNA here is from genome assembly GCA_011762755.2 of Epimenia babai. NCBI lineage: Eukaryota > Metazoa > Mollusca > Solenogastres > Cavibelonia > Epimeniidae > Epimenia > Epimenia babai. The sequence continues at coordinate 11,371 of WURV02202283.1, forward strand.
TTGTGCTCACTTAAAATTTTTTATATCTTTATTTCAGCCCAATTTAGAGATGGATCCTTTATCTAATCTTTTTGTAGCCATATCAAATGTAAAGCCAACATTATTGGTGCAGTATTGGCTTTGGCCCGAAAGCGCATGTATAAAAAAGAGTCTTGTTTTGACGAGTGGACATTGGGACGTTTTGCCCGTGCATAGAATACCAGTTTTGATACAGAGTAACGTTCACGTCATACTTTATTATTTTTGCGCGTTAATTACGCATTCAAACTGTTTCGTATTCATAAGGGGTAAAATAATTCATACGTAACATATAACACTTCATACTCAACATACAACACTTCATATGCAACATGTAACACTTTATATGTAACATATAACACTTCATATGTAACATATAACACTTCATACGTAGTATATAACAGTTCATGCGTAACATAAAACACTTCATATGTAACCAATAACACTTCATATATAACATATAACACTTAATATGTAACACACAACTAATTAGATGTTGTACACATTCAAACAAGACTTGTGCGCTGTCCGTAACCTCGAGGTCCGAGTCTCTACAGATCTAGTATAGTTTATAGTATCGGTTAGTCCTCCTACTACTACCTATACGCGGTGTGGTACGGTATATATGCCCCTAAAATATCGATACGTTGCTCAATCAAATAAAATTACTTCGTAATGGAAACAAATCTATGATTGTCTCGATTATCGAAACGTGTTAAATTTTGAACGCATTATTTTTATAAATCAATGAATTAATTTATTAATGACTTACTTAATCAATTACTAAATCAATCAATCAATCAATCAATCAATCATAACATTATAACATAATAACCACACGGCATGTGGGCTATTATCTGTCACGTTACTGTATGTACATGTGGACTAGTATCTGATATGTTACTGTATGTACATGTGGGCTAGTATCTGATATGTTACTGTGTGTACATGTGGGCTAGTATCTGATATGTTACTGTGTGTACATGTGGGGTAGTATCTGATATGTTACTGTGTATATATGTGGGCTAGTATCTGATATGTTACTGTATGTACATGTGGGCTAGTATCTGATATGTTACTGTATGTACATGTGGACTAGTATCTGATATGTTACTGTGTGTACGACATGTGGACTAGTATCTGATATGTTACTGTGTGTACATGTGGACTAGTTTCTGATATGTTACTGTGTGTACGACATGTGGACTAGTATCTGATATGTTACTGTGTGTACATTCTACATAAACATAAGAGAGGTGTCTGAATTGCGAAATAGCGTTCAAATTGTAAAAATGGTGACTTTACGGTGCACCAAATGAAAGCGGGTTAGCTGCAGGTAAGTTCCCATCTGTATACATCATTCGCCTTACTTACTACAAACAATGCATTTTTCCTACATAAATTGTTTATCTTCGATAAATAAAACGTAATCTCGGCGATAACAAATGTACAATATACAGTATAAACGCTTCGATAGGCCTAAGATATTTTTCGCGAAAGGTTGAGCCCAATCTATATATCGTACGCCATATACACAGAGACTTCACGAAACACTGTAGCTATACATTTATGTCTCTGAGATGTAAATATATATATATAAGACAACAAATTATTGTAGCTGTTATTAATCCATGGCTGTTATTTAAGCAGAAGCTTCACAAAAATTGGCATTCACATCCATGGTTTATATACATCCTCGGTTTTACATTATTCCGCGCAAATATACCGAAAACATCATTCTCGTGCTCGACGATTTATTAACGCATCGACGAGCGTCATTGACAAGCGGCTAAAGTCACCCCGAATGCCACCCTCGCTAGAGCGGAATTATTGGATCGTCCCCCAGTCACGGGGTGAGTGTGATTTAATTGCCTCTCATATATATCCAAAAATGTCACTGGCACATCAATAAAATGCCCGCATGACGTTTATCGCTGACGATTCGATTTATGTGATATATGCACGGCTGCAGCGCGTTTATATCGTCATATATACACACGTGTCACTTCCTCACCAAGTCGCGCTCAATCTAGCGATGGACGAAACGAAGAGGGCATGGCTGTCCTGAACAAGTTGCAGTGCTTGCAGTCACGAGCGAGCGAACAGACGAACTTTTTTCAAGTGTTTCCCCATCCTTTGAGATATCCCCACCCGTCAGTTTTAATTGTCTAATGAGATGTCACATTAACGTTTTTTTCCACGTTAGCGCCCGCGGTTGACCAATTCACCAGTTTTGAGATTCCCTAGTGAGTCTACAGACAACCCCACGACATTGCGATGTGTGCGCGGTTCACAACCATTTATTCACATCCACCAATTTAGCGCCATCTCCACAATTTTAAGCTAAAATGTCATTATTTCTAACATCGACTTGGCTATATATCTCGACGGTTGCCCGCTTTCTTAAATTTGGTGTGAACTTTTGGGCTCAATCAACATAAGTACTGTAGGCTGAGATATAACGAGAGGTATAATAAACAGGTGGTATATACAAGAACAGTTGGTTCTGACGGGTCAAACATATACTGCAATGTAACTCGCTTGGCGGCATCTGGAGTTCACAGTTCGTTAATAGTATCCCCGCCTTCTGCGATTCCTTGGAGCGTCCGAATGATCGGTTTGACCAGAACTAGTGTGGCCGTGTATCGTCGCTATCTTCGGTACTTAGGCAGGTTGTATACGCATTTAAAAGTTCCGGTCGGGAGCCGTATCCGTCATTCGCTTGTCCAGAAAAGTTACCACGCCCTTGCGCCTCTTTTCTCGTGACTTGATATTTAGGAGGGGCCCCGGACTTCCTCGTGCAGACCTTGCCAGATGTGGAGGACGCGTATCATTTTGTGGTCAAATTCTCTCGGTATATTAAGAAATATTAGTGGGTAAGACCGAGTATATATAAGTTTATACAGCTTCTGACGACCGTCAGTAAGTCGATTTAGTTAAGGGTCACTTGTTTTATCTGTTCTGCCTTGAGATTGATAGACAAGCAGCTGTCCTCGTAGATTTTACATTAATGCGAGTTAATGGTTCATTACTTTGCGTATATATCATTTGTTTTTGAGAGTTACATTAACTTATGGCTGATTTCTTCATTGGGAGATGTGTGTATTAACTCCGTATGTTCTACTGCATCATCATAATCAGTGTGTTTATGTATACCAATATTACTATATATTACGAAAGCTGTAAATGTATCAACATCATATATTGTGCATATGTATAGTAAAATGTTTAATGAATTTTATCCCAATAAAGTTATATATTGGCTACGAGTGCCGCGACATCTTTTGGGGAAAATTTAAGTTTAAAAAACGCAGGTGATATAGGCTGCGTATTCTGCACTGGTTCTTGCGCGAGTTTGACTAGATTCACCGATAAAATTGGTCCATTTCAACGGCGTGTGCCTTAACGCGGGTCGACTCTGTGTTTACGACCGTCAATTCTGAACGGTCGCTCGTCATCGAGTATTTGTGCCGTTGATCCTGCGGAGATTCGGGACAGCACCTCATACACGCCGTGATGCCATGCAAGCAGCGCGAATTGGCGTTGAACAGTAGGAACACGTATGGATTCACGGCCGAATTGGCCGGCGCCACGGCTCCGAGAAGGGCGTACAGCCAAGCGCTCATGATTTTATAATCTCCGAACGACATAATCATCTCGGCGATGAAGTAGGGAAGACCGAAGAAGATGAACGCCGAGACAATGACGAATGTCATCTTGAGTGTCTTAATCTTTGCGCGTGGCAGTGAAGAGCCTTGGTTACATGTCAACTGAATCTTACCAGGCCGGATAATCTGCCCGCGAGTCGACGTCGACTCTGATGCCTTCTCCGAAACTTTACTGAAGATCCTCACATAGCATATGATGAGGATAATGAGTGGAATGAGAAACGAAGTGATATAGGCGTAGAGAATCCACGCTTGACGTGCTTCGTTCGGTCGCCCTCGGAAGATGTTCTCGCAGCGCATGACTCGTGACACTTCTTTTGTGTGGAATACAAAGAAGTTCGGGAAAGCTAGTAGCATCGAAACGCCCCAACCGACTAAAGCCATACTTCGAGCCTGAAAAACACATTATATCTCGTTTTCTATTTATCTGAAAATGTCTGAGTACGGCTGTTTATTTTTTATACTGACAAAAACACGCGTCAGCCACGCCATGTTGACCGATATAATATGGTAACAAAATAATTCGCCTTGATATAAAATTTCCTACTAGCATCAATACGGTCTGTCTCTAACTATCCAACACCTGTATAACCCTGGAACAAAACTTTCTACGGCTCATATCGAGAACGAAATTTATGTTTATCTACGACGCCCATCTGCACCAAACTCAGGAACCGTGGGTCATACCAGTTAAGTTTTAAGCCTATTATCCTTCGTGTAGATTTTTGTAGAACTGGACCAAGCATAGCATTTCTTTATATAAATGTTGATCTCTGTGCTATGTTCCACTGAATGATCGAACTGAATGATTTATTAGACCATTTTACTGCTTCTTCTTTTATTTTATTGCTTTGGGTATTACTTTGACACGGTATCATTAAAAAATTCAACAATTTTAAATATTCCCTCTTAATGTGACAGTAATATTTGCTAGTGTTATTTCAGCGACATATGTAATTGGAAAATATCGCGATAAACGTCTGCCCGATCACCGTGTAGATAGCTGTGTGACTTCGGTGCTTTTGCTGGCATGCTCAAGTTCATTATGGATCTGAATGTTTCGAAGAGATGGTGCCGCTGATTGTTGATACTACCGTTTACACGTAGTCATTGTTCAACAAGACAAATCGGTCTGGAATCGATGTAGGCGGCTAATCTGTATACGATCGCGTTCTACGGACAGCTTAATTGTGTATAAATCTACCGAGGGAGTTTACTTGCACGACAGTGATTGCTCCCCGAAGTAATGAATGCAGCAATGAATGGGAGATGTGACGCTACAGATGTGTGACCTGTTTGGCTAAATATCTAAATGTGGCTATTTCTCCGTGCAGTGAATTAACGTCTAATGGACAGCAAATCGCACCATGTCCAGCCGTCACCTCTACGTCTTTATTATTCGTCCTCGCGTCGAAACTTGTCACACGGAGATCGCGTTTAGGTAAACGTTTTGTTATATAAATCGATTTAATCGGATTTTGAAAAAATCTAGCACCAAAATAATATTTTATTCTGCAGTTTTCACTCTTGGTGAGATGCCTCTGTAATGTAATTAGGTCGCTAAAATGGGTACCCTATATCGAATATGACAAATATGATGATTGCGCAGAAAACGATGTAGGGCTTAATTTGCATTTACAGACAATTCCTCGCTCTCCGAATGTTTCCGGCCGGGATGTACAGGAAGCTGTTTCGTCCTCCTTCGGTAAACATCGATTCAGCTCGTTTCTTATACGATCCACCCACCGTGATTGATTAACAGTGACGCGTTTACTGATATTGGATGCGCCGCATTAAGGTTGACCACTAATGACTCCACTGCCCACACCCTGTACATACCGCCTCGATCACCCACGTTACATATTTACCGGTAAGAGCACTTCACCCGGTCAACAGCTAAATACATTAGATACTACTGAATGCGGGACCGGAGAATTCTAGAGGTCGTTGCGTTACAATCATCGATAATAGATTGCTGTTATCGCGGTGTGGCGCGGACTGACCGCGGTCCGAACTGTCAGCTACCCTCAGTCGTTAGGATATGGGTAGTAATTCAGCGACCAGGGGCAATCAGCGAGTTACGCCAACTCTCCGCCAGCAAGGCACTAATCATGGTAATTTCGGGGCCGATTGCGTCGTAGCCTCGATGGCAATTATGTTAGCCTGGCCTCCTCTACGACGGGCACGTCTGACTCTCGCGTTCAATTGTAATGCTGTCTATTTTCGTAAAAGTTATTAAACACAAAATAACCTAATGCGCGCGGCTTAGATTAAAACAGTATTCAATCCGTCATATATCACGTTTATGCGCTGCCGATACATTGACCCCACTTTCGATATTGGCTCGGAAGCTTTACTTTTAATGGCCTCCGTACAAACAGTTTTAAGTGGAATAGATGATAATGCGTTGTCACAAACGTTTCGCAACTTTAGTTTCTGTGGCCATTAATGCGACCTGTAGACCGGAAATCGTTAGCCGACCAATGATCGGTGTGTCCTGCGTGTTCATCGCTGATAAATGGATGCGACAGAGCGCCACGCCTACAAGTAAGATGTAGCACATACGAATAGCGATAAGGATAAATTGCAAGTCACTTTTGGCACTCTGACCGTCCCCCAAACCTCTACGTCCCAGCCGTGTGTGTAACAGTAACGCCTCTGCCTTTGCAGAAAGGACACAGTTTGAGGGACAAGACCAGTCTTATTCGCCTTTTCGATCAAATAAAGGGAACTCTCGTTTTATATAGCTCGTTCAATATTTTCTACATTGCATTAGGATCATTACGTGGGTAGAGACGGCCGGAGTACGACCTTTCTTTATAGTCTCGTGGGATCAATTTATGTAGTTTATACGACCAGACGGTAACAATAATTATTAATATTAGACTCGGCCGTTTCGTTTTATGCCCGCGGAAAATGTACCATAAATGTAATGAAAAATCCGAAGCTTTTATGAGCCTATAAATAAAACAATGTAGTGAAACTATATTTTTTGATAAAAGTCAGTATGGTAGCTGTGTGAATCAGTAGAAAATATACACACGGAAAAGTGGTAACACTTTCTGGCTTTCTATTCGAAATATGTTTATCGAGGTTTTTGAATTTCAAGAACGTTCATCACCGGGTGAATGATTTTTGTGTTTCTATACGACTCAAAATTTGCAATGGATCATAGCCATCGGCAAATATTAAAAGGGACGCAACCACACTCGAATAGAATCGTTAAAGCTGCGACAGTCATGGGGCTTCTCCGTCCACAATACGTAGGACCATCACAGAATCTTCGTTCAGTTGACAGGCTCCCTGCACCGTGTCAGTCTACTATTTCGATGTGTCGCGATGAGAGGTCGTCAGTGGACATCTTGCTCTCATTTTTGCATCGCGGAGTCGACTTATCCTTAGTTGGTAACAACTTCCGGTAAAATTTCTTTCGGTTTCTCGATGAATTGCATGTTAAGTGCGATTTTGGGAGGCGGTTTCAACAAGATATGTGTTTTTGTCGCGCTGTGATGACCCGCTTTCGACCACAACCATATAAACTTACTACACGCGCTGTCCTTTGGAAGCGATTACCAGTCCATCTGCTTATAGTGCATCGGATAATACTAAGTTTAGCAGCAACCTTTCTCTGTGCGATTTCTGCGCGGTTAGATTAATCCAATACACCTTGTAGATTTTTTATGCTTAAGCAGTGTGTACTTTTGTGATAAATTGTTCTTAGATGCCTGGTTGTCATTGAGAGTCACTTACTGTTGAATTGACTTATGTTTCGTAGAATAATCGTTTATTACTTTGAGGCTAGTGGCTTCAAGGGATATTACTCTATTAGATTATAACTAGATTATGGAAAAGATGCGGGCCGAACAGGCTGAAATAAGTATCGATTAAGGCATGTACTGACCGGCCAGTGCTTCTTAAGTGGTGACCGGATAGCTTGATGTCGGTCGATGGCGAGCACGACCAGCATGTAAGAGCTGGACATCAGGGATGTGCCTTGGAGGAATTTGACGATACGACAGACGGCGTCTCCAGCCCTCCAACGACGGTCCGTGTACTCCCAAGCAATCAACTGAGCCATGCAACCGAAGAAGACAACGCTTAAGTCGGCAACGGTCAGGTTCAATATGAGAAAATTCACGCGCGATCGTTTGCGACGATTGAACCACATCCATATTGCCACGAGAATGCCGCCGATCAGACCGGCGACAATGATAACATAGAGACAGGTAATACGCAGACCCACGTCATAGCTAATGTCGTGTACGGTTTGGTTCATCGCTGACGACGACGCGTTATTAGTCGCCTTTGTGTGTTTGTCGGCCATTGTTGTCTTTTAATACCAGCACGGGCGATTGTTACACGTCAATTCTGAAAAAAAAATGTTACGTTATTATTGTTCATGTATAGGTATATGATAAAATTATAGCTTGACCTAATTATATGCTTGTGCATTGAGCTTAAAGTGGTTTTATTTTGTTTTGTGAGTAATTTTAATGATCTACATAAAGGTATCATCGCCCATCACGTGTGAATTTCGTGTTGGAAGCGTGCAGCTTTAAGGAACGCTAAGTGAAAATACTTCACAAAAGTTTAGCCATAACTTTCATGGTTCATGTATGCACACAAACGACAGTACGACAGGGTAGGTGGTATCTCATTTACATCATACCACGTATTCCTCAAAATTGGGCAAGTGTAAGATATCTATGTAGTAAAATCGAGTGATATTTTTACGAGATTAGAAGCCGCAATTTTTTTATTAGGATCCCCCACAATTGAATACGTCCATTCTGAAAGTTAAATCAGTCAGGAGAGCCATATGTCCACTGTAAGATTAGACATACAATTTAGCCAAGTAAATGTGTTCTGTAAACCACGTAAGTCCATCTTGTCGATGTCCGCTGGTGAATAGTACACAAACGTTCAGACGTTTCGTCCCCATATTACTATAATCATGACTTCACACTTTCTCTGCTATAAACAGCGACGTATGAGTTATTTTTCGGGGTTTTTTTTTAGAGAAGTTGCTTTTCGAGAGGTATTTCAGGAGGCAGCTGGTTAGTTGGGACGTTTTCGTCATGAGACGTTTGCTATAACGAGGTTTTTGGGCTATCTACACTTGTGTGGTCGGCTACCGTTAATATGCACAGACATATAAGTGGTATGGGACAGGTAGCCTGGCCACTCACAAAGACTTCCTACCGGTCTGTCTAAACTATAGGCTATATATTATCCACTCATTCTCACAGGGTGTACATCACATCCGTGTGGCATTAATGTTGTCATAACTACGTATATCGTTATTATGTTGGTACATGACCGTAATAACAACACTGCCATAGCTAAGACTTTTGATAAAAATCGCGCTTTTATTACTTGCAATCCTAATACAGGCTTAACTAAATTATCTGTCGGAAAATATACCCCTAAATAAACGCAACTGAAATTTGGGATATCATCAATATTGGATGAACCTAGTGACATTTACGTATTGAGATGGAAGGAAATGAGATAAAGTGGAGTAGAATGAAATGAGATTGATATGACTTATTAGCCTAGCCTGGTTGTCAAATACATTTGTTACGAGTACAATACATTTGATCAAACATTATACATTACATTATACAGTACATGAGCACAATAATGGGAGCACAAAATAATATTCATGTTATATAATGTATATAATTAAAACATAAACAACAACAATAACAACAACAACAATACTAAATCACATAAATTAAACATAAGAACCGTATTTAAACGTAAATAATAATTGAAGCCCGAAATAATTTATATATTGAAACATATGCCTGCACATAATTGAACGCAAAACTAATCAAATGAACACATGTCTCACGGGTGATGGCGAGTATTTTTCGCTCATTGTGTTGTACAAACACATGGCGTCTGTGTGGCTTTTCACGTGGATAAATTTTCAATTTTAACAACTGTGGTTTGTATCTTTTATGTATACACTACCCGTTATAATCCAAACATCGCTAGTGCAGTCAAACTTCTGCAACGGTGACAAGAGAGGATAGGGTAAAATAAGTATTTTAAGTAACTTAGTAGTAAATCATACCATTTTCCAAACGCAGTTTTTTGGTACGGGCTGATAATGGTCCCTCTTTCACATTGCTCAGCTAGTACGTGGTCATAGCGCCCTTATCGATACGCAGAATAATATACCCCCCACCCCCTCTCAACGTGCCACATTCGATTTCGACAAACATGGAGTCTAATGCCGCGTCTATCACTGCTGTCAGAGACGCTTGTGTTAGATGAATATTAATTAGATAGGCGCTCATTCGGTGGTATGAGAAGTGATTTAGGCGGTAAATTGAATGTGAGTCCTCACTTACAAACACGTTACGTGTCGTAAGAGAACTTTTAAATATTCACATTGGTAGATTACCCGATTACTCGATACCATATTATACGTAGAGAGACATATCAACATTACAGATGATACGTAGGAAGACATATTAGTAATATAATGATACGTAAGAGATATATTGACGTTCATATTATACTGTATGTAGAGAAGCACGTGGCCAAGAGGCTATGTATGTATATAGGCTGAATACCAAAGTAATCGTTGTGATAGACCAACCTGGCCCCTTAGACAAAGCTAGCCTAATCATGTGGTTAACACGACAATTTGATTAGCCTCACTTATGGGGGATTGGGGAAAAATACCTAGCGTGCAAAACCCACCGAGTCTGGGCAGACAATTGACCTTTTTCCATCTGAGCCACTGGTCCCAAATGTCTACATATGAACTACATATGTCGCACACACCGCTTAGTCTATGATAGGTCCATGTTTATTTATAATGAGATGACGACATAGCGGGGAGGTAAGCGACATAGAAAGCACATATTTGGCATCTGAAGCACAGCAAACGTCAGAGGGAAAAAGCCCCAAAAGAACCACACTGCAAGGGCCACCCAGACACCCACGGACAATGGGGTTTAAGGCGTTTTCAGCCCGAAAAACGCCACAGTTAGTATACTGTTTAGAGCGGGGTTTGAATCGGGGACCCCTGAATTCAAAGTCAAACGCTCTAACCACTACGCCACCTCCCCCCGGCCAAGAATCTAGATGATAGAACTTGAATTCCAGAAGTCCCCTCGGTAAAATCTTTTTGGTTGCCTGTAGAGTGTGGATCTTTAGGGGTACTTTTCTCTGACGTAGTGTGTTCCGGATGGCGATGCCACAGGATCTGATAGCGCTACTTTTTATTATATCGATATTCGTACAAAATCATCGCTTATCACACATTTAGCTCACTGAGTAACATGGCTTGGCAATGAGTCCCTTGAATGGACGAAGGTTATCTGTCTGTCAATAATTGGTGGGTAGCGCTACGGTGACTTTCTGAACAGAATAAATGAGGCTAACAATATTCAGGGATTTCGTAATAACAACAGCCAATGGTATCTCTGTAAACCGCCGCTGATGGCCTAGAACACGGATCGGATTAATTCCAGCCTATTCTTTCATACATACAGACATGTATTTGCATACACAAATTAGCGGAACGCACTTATGTGGATTCTTTTAATGATGGCGATGCCGTCAGTTGTTAAGCACAGTAGAATTAAATACTCTCTACAACGGAATCGACGGAGGCAGACGGATGATCCTGACTTATGACGATGCACGCAAACGTCAACGATGATAACTGTGGAGGTTAAGAGAGTGCGTTATAGTTGACAATATCTCTGCTGATTTCTTTACGGTAGTTTTTTCGTTTGTTTTTCTGTGCCCATCGGTGCCCAATCTTGTGCGCTTCTGGACGTCATTCCGGTTCGCGATGTCGATAGACAACCCGTAAACTCATTTACATAGAAGTCCACGATAACGAGAAATGAATGTTGGATTATCCTCGTTGTTGACTTGGAGAAATAGTCCCCCGCCCACAGGGTCCACCATATGATAGGGCGATGCATTACAGAGATTTGTCATTGTCTTACTTTGAACTTGGAACATACAAATGCGGATTTCATGTCAGTTGCATAAATTCAACAGCTCCCATCTCCGTAGGCATGTCTTTAGTGAAAATAAACAATATGACTGTGCCTACACGGATGTCAAAATCAATAGTAATGCCTAACATGTTTACCGTCAAAGGAAAAAAATGAACGACGGGATATCTTTGGGGATACCAGCACATGCATATCAAACTCATGAAACATTTGTCGATACAATGATAATTTGTAAAGTTTAGTGATGGTATGACACCGTCTAATGGCGCTTAACGGTAGGCCACATAATGTACACTAATACAGTAACTCGTCAGATGAAACTACATTGTAGCAAATAACAATAATATTATGATGATTATCGAACCTAATCATTGACGGAAATAGCAATTTTTGAGATTAATCGCAAGAACATAAAATAGATGTCTTTTATTAGAACTAAAATAATTGCAAACTACTACACGAGTGGACATGGCTTGGAAGGAATTTGAAGAGCGTGGGACCAGCACGACTGAGGGACTTATCACCCAGACTGGTGTGCGTAGGTTTTGGTGGTAGAAGTCAGATGGATTGAGACTGTCTTGTTTGTAAAAAGGTTTTATAAAATGTGAAACAGTAAGACATAGAGATGGAACTGAGAATTTTTCATCGTCATCCTGAAATTATCAGCCAGTGCATTTTTAAAAGAACGGGCACAATGTGTTGGCGACAGGGTGTTTAACGAGCAGGGGTGGCATTTTGGAGTCGGGAAATTTCATAGGCAGGTAAATTGAAGAAAACGCCACGTACCTACAGTAATATGGGCGATTTTGTCAAAGACATGCATTACACATACTGGACAGTGTGTGGAGCGGTAGATAAATGAAGACGTAAGTTTGAAGAATGTGTCAGATTTGTCAGAAAAAGTGAGAATTGAATGAAATTTAACACCAAAGTTCTCACTGAGTTCTCCTTTAAGATTATTGGTTGCACATTAGAAGTTGATTGAGAGGCCAGGGAATAGGTTATGGCGAAACTATCATTGATATGTAGTTCTTGATTAAATGATTCCAACCTGCTCAAGTCAAACGAGGAGAAGACCCAAGTCTTTAGAATACAACAAAAAGGTAGAGAGAAGAGAGTCCAGTTAACCAGCGTGACTATTGATAACAGTGTGATCGCTCTCGTCACAAGCAGGTACTCTAGGTATAACGTTTGACCACAATCTCTCTTTTGACAAACATATTAGTAATGTGTGTAGGGCCTGTTTCTTACATCGTCGATATATACGTCGCATTCGCCCATATATCACACAATCTGTTGTGGCTTGTGTGGTCCATTCATTGGTTACGTCAATACTCGACTACTGTAATAGTTTACTTCTTGGTTGACTCTCTATCGTCATCAATCTTTTTTCTCGTGTACATAATACTGCGTGTCGTATTGTTACGAAGAAAAGTAAATTCTGTCGAATTACTCCCGCTTTAATCAGTCTTCACTGGCTTCTGATTCGTGAGAGAATTATGTTTTAAGTTCTTGTTTTTGTATTCTTCATTACCTTGGGTCTGCATATATTAACAAGCTTCTTACATTCTATGTTCCTATACGCCGTCTGCGGTCTTGTGATACACAAACAGCTGTAGTAAAGCTATGTCGTCTTATTACATCCGATAGGCGCTCTTTCTCCTGTGCAGGTCCAGAATTATGGAATGATCTTCCTATCTCATTGCGACAGCAGACATCGCTCAGCTTACCTGTTTTTACGGGCTTTCATATAATGTATTTGAAATATTGATCGGTAGTTGGATTTGAGGGTTAAAGATAAGTCGGTATTGATATGGAAGGAACGCTGGGCGCTTACAAGACGCATGAGGACTTTTGAAAAGTTAGGAAGTTGGAGATATGGGGAAAACGTAGGTTGCTTACAAGACGTTTAAGGATTTTTGAGAGGTTAAGAAGTTGGGGATATGGGAAGAACGTTGTCTGCTCATAAGATGTTTGAGGACTTTTGAGAGGTTAGGAAGTTGGGAAGAGCGCCGTAATTTTAAATCGAGTAGCAAAAATTGTGCTTTTGCTGAGAGGTCTGATGCTGACAGTTTTCGTTAATCGAGAGAAAATTTAAGTCGATACACAAGATTTTAATGAGAAAATTATCTATAATTTGTCAGGTCGGAGCAATTAACCAATTAAAAAAAGGTGAGCTGTCTTAGTCTAAGCATACCAATTTGATCAGAAAAGTACGTAGTAAAATCGCCAGTAACTTGCAATTAAGTTGAACAGGGTGAAAGAATGCAAGAGTGGTCAGTTTTGTAACTTAGTTGGAAAATTTAAAACAATGCCTTAAAGGTGGAGGCAGATGAAATTGCTATTTTAATTGCTGATTATATTATTGTTCAAATAAACCTTTTCGGAAGAATCAACTAATCAACGAACGCCACGATATTGTTAGTGAACCTATACTTTCTGTGGTCATCATCGAGTCTAGAGATGCGCCAGATGCGCTAGAGCTTGCTTTGCTCAGCTTTGCGACTACATTCAGCTTATAGATCTGCCCATTTTGTCATTATTTTAAGACATTGTGAGCTATGTTTAGAGCATCCATGCATGACGCGAGAATTTGATAGATCCATCTTGGCGGGTGAATGACCAGACACTAGACTGATTTGCGTCATGTTTTACGCATACATCCCGGCCCCTCAGTAGTAACTACGACTCGTACGTATAGTCATGCAAATGAATACACGACTCATTGCCATATATTCATGAGGGTTAATGAACACGTGGAAGACGTCGCTGTTCTCAGATATCGCCATGGGAACCGTTTTCGACTAATCACGGCATCTACAATATCAGCATGTGCATTTTTTTGCGTAACATTAATGCCAATTATCAGCTGTAATTGTTCTTAGGTATACTGACTTTCTGCGGATACGTCAAAAAGCGTATCGTCGGTTGTATTGTCTGGATTTCTGAGCTACTGCCTGCGCGAGTTGAAGCCCTATCGAAATTACAAGATGGAGTTGCAAGGAGTTTTATCCTTAGCTATCCAAATGACATGATCTATGTAGTTACGTAAAATTCGGCTCATGACCATACTGCAGACTGCAATACTAGGAGTCGATAAAATAGAAATATAGATCCATATAGACGTGCGCGAGACCACGAAGTTCGGTTGATCGATTACGTATGGTCACTTACAAAGTCCTACAAGTATTGCCTGCTGCCCGGTTGATTCACGGACACACGTCCGTAACTTTCCACAAAGTTGAGTAGCTAAAAGACTAAAAATGGTTATAATACACCGTGTCAGATCTTTGAATACCGGCCACTTTTCTTTTAGTGCATTTGCACATGTTTTTAAAAACGGTGAGATTGTGAAGTACCATAAATAAATGCACTGCTCCAGGGCTGGTGACACTTGGGATCTTCCACAATTTTGGCAGCATATTTCTTAACAGATCTTCCCCATTTTACCTCTAAGACGTACAACGTCTAAAAAATCCATAAACAACGCGGTGATGCCGATCTCCATCAAAATCTAATAATTTCCTCAATGTCGAATATCCATCTTCCAAGAAAATGTCATGTAAACTCGTTCATTGTATCATGCGTAATATGGCTAACTAACAAGCGAACAAATAAACATGCCAAGACCGGAGAAAAACATAACTGCTTACACGAAAGAAAAAATCACTTGTAGACCACAGTGCCAAACTCAAGGAAAAAAGATGTGTAAAGATGGCATAAATTTTTCCGACAAGAATTGACGTGTAATGCTAAATGGCACCCTCCGAATACAGACCAAAGAGTCACCAATTTTGTCCATAGCATATAGGCTGATTTCAAT
>WURV02202284.1:0-11568 GCA_011762755.2 Epimenia babai
TGTGAAAACCATCCAGAAGTGCCTTGGCAGGACGGTGAAGGCTGTTGTGGCGCACCTGGTATGCCATGTGTTTGTAAGGACGTAGCACCACCATGGCACTATGAACTAAAAGACATTGAGGAGAAGAAATATGCAAATGCCTTGGGGTAAACACAAAGGAAAATCGATTGATGAACTACCATCAAACTATCTGAAATGGTTAGCTGAAGAATGTGACGACGATGATATTTGTGAAGCAGCAGATGAAGAATATTGTTGGCGTTCAGATCATAGAGCCCATTTTGAAGAATGAATGGCTGTTTATGTTGACACTAGCAGAAACCGATATAGACACATGATTATGTGCCACATGATTGCGGATACATTGGAAGAACTTCACACCATGGCCGATAAAATTAGCGTGGCAAGACGCTGGTTCCAGAGCAATGCCAGCACACCACACTATGATATCTGCAAGTCAAAGAAGGCATTAGCCATCCGATATGGGGCTGTTGAATTAGGACGGCGGGAATTTGTAGCTGTTATAAGACGGTTAAGAGTACAGAAGAATATCAGGTAGTGCTATGAGCAGTAATTTATCTTATGTTGGTTCCAAACCCGGTGCTAAAGAGAAACCGGATAAGAACGAATGGCGCACACCTGAAAAATATATCAATGCCGTCAAACAGGTGTTGGGTAATATTGATATAGATCCGTTCAGTTCTTATGAAGCTAATCAGTTGATAGGCGCATGGCGAATTTTCAGCAAAGAACATTCAGCATTAACAAATCCCTGGCCGATATTAAACACGGCCTTTGCTAACCCACCCTTTGGCCGTTCATTGATGCCAGCGTGTGTAGATGTTTGGTCAAAAGCTTATTTATGTAATAATTTCAATGAAGGCATATTGCTTTGTAATAACGCCACGGAAACAGCTTGGTTTGGTGTTTTATTGGATGATGCAGCAGCATTATGTGTTACAAACCACCGAATAGCGTTTAAACGCCCTGATGGTACAGTGGGCACCGACAACACCAGGGGCCAAGTATTTTTCTATTTCGGTGATAACAGAGACAAATTCAAGGCTGTTTTTAGTGAATTTGGTACGGTGTTAGGGGTGTTATGACCGAACACCAACTACCACCAGTGCTGATTGATGAACCCGATCTACTTGCATGGTCAGGCTTTGATCAACGTGCACGTCTGCGTAAATGGTTGATAGAAAACAACATTCCGTATCGACTTGGCAAAGGTGGTAAGATTTGTGTGGTGGCGTATGATTTAAGCCTTTCTCAGCCTCAGGAACTCGTGGCATAGTGCCTCCAAAAAAGAAAGACAAAACACTACCACCGTACACAACTGAGTCAAAAGGCCGGTATGTGTATCGACCCTACGATCCTGAAACAAAAAAGAAAGGCCGTGAAATTCCACTATGTAAAATCGATGAAGGAAAAGAACAGGCTTGGAAAATTTATTTTGAAGTATCGAAGAAACCAGAAGGTGAACCCTTTAAAAAACTACTGGCTGAATACTATCAGTCTGCCAACTTCAAACGACTTCAACCACGAACACAAAAAGATTACCGATCTTATGGGGACTCATTAGAAAAGTTTAAATTGCAATCCGGTGGTCTATTGGCCGATGCACCTTATAACATGATCACTGCAAAGTTTACCAGAGGTTTATTGGCTAAACTAACAACAACAGCCTATCGATCTGGTCAACTGAAAATGGGTTTCATGAAGTCGGTTATGTCATGGGCCTTCCATTCAGGCAAATTAGATAACAACCCGTTATCGAATCTTAAGTTAGGTAAACGGCAACAATCAGGCGTTAACAACCCCCCTGAAATTTCTGATCTGCAATTGGCTTTTAAATTGGCACCACCGGTCATTAAAGCATTCATTATTATTGCTATCGCCTGTCGTGGTCGTAGAATCGAAGCATTAAACTTAAAAAAAGATCAAGCTAAGGAAATCGTTCATGGAGGCAGAAAGGTACAAGTCATAGATTATACTCGTGCAAAAGGAAGCAAAGATAATTATGTTATCTTCAGCCCTCAATTAGCAGAAGCCTGGAACTGGGATACAGGTAAGGGCAGGTTCAGCCAATACATTCTACACCAAGCCAACGGCACCCAGTACACTGAATTTGCATTGAAAAGCGCCTGGGCCCGACTCATGAAAAAAGTGGAAAAGAAGGGCGGGAAGAAATTCACTATGCACAGTTTGAAACACCTGGCTATCACGTTGGATACCGGTGATAAAGCGACTGGTGCCGGGTTAACTGAGTTAATGGTGAGGCAAGTTTATGACCACAGTAAACCGGTTGTTGATAGCGTTATTTGAAAGTTTTAGGCGGAATTTAGGCGGAAAACGAAAAACGGATTGATTTTGAAACAACAAAAACCAGTAAAATTATAATATATTCAATCAGTTAATGGCGCGCCCGGAAGGATTCGAACCTCCGACCCCCTGGTTCGAAGGCACAGTATCCTTTATTATAAATCAATTACATACTGATATTTTTAGGCGGAAAATTAGTGCTTTTCGCTTGAATTTATCAACGACTTACGATGTTTTAGGCGGAAAATTTCAGTCATCTGATATCTGTGTTAGTCTGTCACTGTATTCATTACATTCTCGTAATGTTAACCCCCGTATTTTTGAAAGGAGTGCGGGGGCTTTTTATTTCAGCCCCACCGGTTTGGCCTTGTTCCGGGTACCAAACCACCACAGCACTGCGGTTGTTGTCAGGTATAAAATGGTCATGGTGCAATATTTGATTAGCTCAGTGTTTCCTTTTTCAACAGCATCGGAATAGATCCCCCAAG
Organism: Epimenia babai; assembly: GCA_011762755.2. Classification (NCBI taxonomy): domain Eukaryota; kingdom Metazoa; phylum Mollusca; class Solenogastres; order Cavibelonia; family Epimeniidae; genus Epimenia; species Epimenia babai. Next base: position 2,814 of record WURV02202284.1, read on the forward strand.
CATATATAACCAACACAGTAGTTAGTACTGGTCGCACCATGGCGCGTATGAATTCGGCTAAGGCCAACATACCCTGAATCCATTTATTATCTGTATCCAGGAACTTGACGCGCTCACTAGAAAAGGTTCTGGCGAAAGCGTTGGATTCTGCTACATCCATGGCCGATTCTGCATGGATAGTCGCCACACGTTCGACCCCCTGGATCTCCAAAGCCACCGTTTCGCGTTCTTCTTGCATTACCGCCAGTTTGAATTCATTGGCTTGTTTCTGTTTAAAAAAATCCATGACACCAGAAAACAATGACCCTAGTAATCCTGTGGCGCCCCCGGAAACGACACTAAGCAGCAAGTCTAACATCTGAATAATCCTCCACAGTTAAATTAAATGGCTCTGTGGCCATGGCTTCATTGAACAATCGAACTGTCGGCCGGCTGGATAGCACCGCAAGTTGACCTTTCAGCTGGCCGTAAAATTTGCCCAACAAGATGCATCCATGTGAATGGGTTTTAAATCCTTTATGGCGATCACCCGCGAGATTACCCGGATGGATAAGTATGTGGCTGCGACCTGGTACCCCTGTGACCAGATACACCCAACCGTATTTAGGTGATCGGTGCCAAACACATTTATAAACACCAGCAGGGATACAGCTGTAATTTGGTAAATTATCTCTGTTCGGTGGTTCCAGAGACCAACAGAATTGTTCAGTGCCAACATACCAAACGCCCAAGATACCCTGATCGGTTGAGGGCTTACGGATGAGGGAGGCTTCACGCACGGGCTAGAACGGTTTTTCAAACAAAACAGTACTGTTATCGCTCATGTCTTGGCGGCGCTGTAAGTAGCGTACTCGCTCATCCAGCTTATCTGCAGCGGTAGCATCATATTTGTTCTCTTCTACGTCCTTTAGATCATTTTCCAACTTAGTCAACTGCTGCTCGTCTTTATCCAACCGCTCATCCAACGCCTTTATTTTTTCGGCCACGCTCATATTCAGCAGTTCTTTGTTAGAATTTATGAGCTGTGTTAAGGCGTTCGTCTGCAACTGATCTTGCACCGTTAGCGATTGAATACTTGCGTTTTGTATCCAGGCCATTAAGCCAACGAACGCGATAATAAACGTAGAGGCAATCGAAAGCGGCGCATAATTAACCATGCGGCTTTTCTTTACATCTTCGGCGACGGACTCGATAGATCGGGCCAGTCGATTAATCGCTTCTTCAAAGGAATGTTGCCGTGCACCTAAAGCGCCTATCTCATGGTGAATATCATCCAGTGAATGCTCTTTGTCATTCCCATCAGTCATACAACAGCCCCAGTGTCAGTAAATAGGCGAACGACCATTTATAGACCTCCCACCAGCGCCACACGTCCATGTATTTAATTAGCGGTGTTCGCAGCGCTAACCACATGCCGAGTGGCAGGGAGAGAAGGAAACAGGGGTTCAGGTGTAGCAGGCCGCGCAGGGACAAGGATACATAAGGATGGTGTCGCAGACATTCGGGTTGCCACCATTCCAGACCGTAATATTGATCTTGCTCTTCCGTCCTGTTGTCGATAAGGTAACCGACAGGGTGGCCGTGACCCGGCGCCGCACCCACAACAATCGAAGCCGCAACCAGTAGTGCCCAGAGATTGATCCCGCAGATTGCGTAGCCAAAACAAAGCCCGATGAGCATACGCGAGATGAGTTTAGCGCCTTCTTTAACATAAGGGCCTAAGGCCCCGCCAGCGGGTGGGCCCAGGGCGGCGACTAAGGGGGTAAGGGCGAGTTCAATCATAATGGTGTTGGCCAGTGATAATCGTCCGTGTGATTTTCCGGCAAGGTCTGTTCAAGGGTGTTAGACGTCTCTCGAACCGATTTAACCCAGGCCCAGGCAGCTTCTATTTGCGTAGCGTCCTTCCGTTCGTTCGCTGTCCAGTTTTCTTGTCCTTTTTTCACGAACTCCAACATCCGGGCCGTCATATTCCGTTGCTTCCATTCTGGGTAAATCGACGTAATTCGTCTGCTCGCTTCTGCTTTAATGGCCATGATCTTAGCGGCATTCTCTTGCGCAAGCGTTTCGCTTTCTGTCAAGAAGCGTACGGATTGCCCATTCTCCGCAATAACCATACCTTCTTCATAATGCGCAACAAGAAACTCACCTTCAGCCAATACAAACTTGAGGTCCTTATCTTTGAAACGCCGTGCACTAACTTTGCCGTTACTTTTAGGTTTGACAGCCCACATAATTAATACTCCCAGCCTGAAATGTCTACTCTACAATCATCGGAGGGCGCGGCGACCTTATAATATATAGTTTGTGATTCCGCTACGGGTAGATAAAAAGGCGCTATGTCGTTGTTGCCGTTTGCTACAGCGTGTCGCCTTTCAAGTTTGCCTAAACCAGTGATGGTTGAAGCTAAGAGTCCCTTACTATCACTCCCTGGATTATCAACCCCTAAAGAACCTCTAACACACTTCGCTGTGGACGGAATCAAAGTGGAGAGATCAATAGATGTGTAGGATGTCGCGCTACCTTCTGACAGGGCGAGACCAGATGTTGAGGATACTCTGTTCCCGACTTGATGAAAGTTATCAAAATTACTACCTGAGTCATTATAAACTGCGCCAACATAGCCTTTGTACGTGTACCCGCTTGGCATTGTGGGCGATGTGGCCGATGTTGATAGTAACGAGGCACAAGCGTATATTTTATAATTTTCACCCGCTACAAAGATATCATTAGCGACTGATAAAGTATTCAGATCATCAACCGTGGTAATATGCGTAGTCGTACCGTCCGTAGTGTTTTTAACAATGTCGCCCACTTTCACACCATCCGTTACAAAATCTGCTGTATTATCTTCCAGCTTATTTGCAGTAGCCGAATCTGTCTTACCTGTGCTGATTGCTGCTAGATTTAATATAACGTAGAGAGAATACCACGTGCTTGGCGCTTCCGTTCCTGTGTCTAACCCGTTGACACCCGAAGAGGTTATCTTAGCAGTCAGCTTAACAGACCCCGCACGATGCGCGTTACCGTTTGAATCTTTCAACAGTACGGCGGCCGCAGCAATACCCACGGACGTGTTGTTAGTATGTTTGCAGATGAGATTTTCATGCGGCGCGAGAACATCACTGCCCACCAATAGATTCTTCAACCCGTTAAACTCGGGGCTGTCTTCCGCGCCCAGCCCTATTTCGGTACGGAAATCCGCACCTGATTTTGTAACGAAGGTTGCGCCAGCGCCGATGATGACATTACCATTGGCAGGAATAAGAGCGGCGATTTTAGTAATGTTTTTCCAGTTAACAACGTCTCCAACTGGGTTATTCCCGGTGTTATTATTTGTCAAAGATTCATATTGATTTGAATCTGATCCAATAACAATCTGACCCGTCTGGTAGGCATAGGCTCGGTTCCAAACATCGATGAAACGTGTCTCTGCCCACTTACCCGTCGTTGACGAGGGGACATTCCCTATGTTGTTGTTAATTACAGATTTATAGAACTTTTCATTAGAGGCTTTTACAATATCGTTTAAACTGTACTCCACCAGGTTGTTCCAGGGCTCAAAGGAATCACCAACAACCCCCACACCCGGGACTGGATCAAGTACGCGAAGTTGTACACCATCAGAGGTGTACAAAGTGGCCCTGGCCGCGCCATTGAAGAATATGGAAGGGGGTACGCCAGAAGCCGAGAGAATCACCGGATTGGTGTTCGGAATAGTCAGATTGATGTCCGCAAACGTACTTTTGTCAGCGCCGCCGCCTGAGACCTCGAACTTGATCTTTCCATTGATAAGCGGCTTGCCAGAATTATCAAAATACTGATCTGCAAGCTGGTTAAAGCGCGCCATAGTTAAAACCTCTCATTTTGTGCTATCCTTGGCAGTGAATTTATATACTTTTTACTGAACCAGGTTTATAATTCAGATAACCAATTGAATTCTCAAAGTTATTAGGAAACGGAATATGAATAAACCAATTTCAATTCTACTAATTTCGTTACAAATTTCTGGCTGTAATGCTAAGAAACTACAACCAGGAAATTCGTTTCCTATGTGAAACTGAATAATTCTATGGCATCAATAGTTACCTATTTCATTCTTGGTTGTCTTGGTTACATCATAGCCATGTGGCTGTTCGATCTGTTTTTTGACCGATATAAAAAACCCAATTTTGAAGAAGATCAAAAAACCAGAGAGTTCTATCGCAAAGAAGACGAAAAACTAGCTGCTAAAAATAAAGATAATTAACCTTCTTCGTTTCCTACCTCCGCACTCAGCGTTTCGTTAATACGTCCAGCCTGCAATAACAAAGCCCGGGCCAACACCGGATCAAGTTTGTTATTGATTATTTCAATTGTCTCTGTATTCTTCCTTAAATTTTCCAACGCAAGCGCCGTTTTTGCTTTTACCCTGGGCGCACCAAAAAAAGATGCTGTTGCACCTGCTACCGTTCCTACTGGTGCATTAGTTGCTGAACCAGCGCCAATTTTTGCAGCAGTATCCAAACTGATTAAGTTCCGATTATCAAGCCTGGCAACCACCCGTTCCAATTCGTTTTGAAGTTCAATTAAGCTGCCCATTCTTTGGTTTGTAATTTTCACATCAGAATCTAATTCTTCCAGTGATTGTTTCGCTGCTCTGGCTACTGCAGCCCGTGTTTCATTCTTTGCAAAATTTGCGTTACCTTGTTGGAGGTCAAAATTGATGCGCTTATACGCATCTGTTTTTAAATTTTGAACTTCCCGTGGTGTCAACGTTGATTTATTTAACTCTTTAAGATTGGTTGCAAAATCTCTCACTAAATTGTCTATCGCTTTCAAATCTGAGGCTGCATTAAGTTTTGCACCGCCTAAGTTTTGACGTAAATTCTTTAACTCAGTAAACATTCGTGACGCAGGAATTGTTTTTCCTTGTTCAGTGGCTAAATCAATTATGCGATTTAACCGCGAATCAAGATCACTTAGTTTATCTGTGATTACTCTCAACCCCTTGACTGTCGGCATAATCCCTTCTCGCAAAGCAGTCTTTGTCATTTTCAGGCGTTGTGCTTGTGGGATGCTAGGACGAAATTTCAAGGCACTTTCTAAAAGTTTTTGCGGTACTGACTCAGGTATGGCTTTGCCAGCCTTTATAAACGTCTTAGCTGCACTTACTGTCACATTTAAAGGATCTATAGCTTTTCCAACGGTCTGCACAGTTTCAGCAACCTTAGCCGCTTTACCTGTTTTTAACGCAGCAGTTCCACCCCCCGTAAATAAAATACTTGCATCAGCTAACACCCCAACCGGATCTTCTTGTACTGTCTTCTTAAAGTTATCTATAGATCCATAGCGATCAACAATAAATTGACCTACAGCATCAACGGCCTGTTCATTCTCAGTTTCACCAAAATCATGCCCATTGATAGTATCTGGAATCATTTTTTCAACCAGTCCCTGCCCCACTGTTTGTAGACTTTTTGCTGTTTCAATCGGGTGAATAACAGGCTGAATTATATCTTTGCCCAATTGAACGGCAGATCCTGGAATGTTTTTTACGGTCTCCAACAAACTGAAATCAAACGGACCATTTGATTCCTTTTCGGACGCAGTAGCTTCTAACCGAGACAATTGCTGTTGCATTAATACTTGGGCTTGTTCTGGTGTAGTTCCTTCCGTAACTTCAAAACGAGCAACCCGTCCATCAGGTAACTCAAATCTCGCAACAGGCATTATTCAAACCCCAAAAATTTAATACTTGGCGTGATTTCATTTTCTTGTTGCAGCTGTGCTTCAGGTATTTCAACACCAAATTGCAAAGACAAATCATCATCTGATAATTGAAAATCTAACAAGTCCTGGATATCTGCTGCTGCCCTAAAATCACCAGAATCTACAGCCGCTTGTATTCCTCTCTTGGCTGCTCTTTCCACAAGCTTTAAAGTTTGACCCAATACCCGCCTGTTACCTTCCGAAGATTTACCAAAATTTGCTTCAATGCGATCTAAACGGGCACCTTCACGTTCAGTAAAAGCAGCACCGAAAGTAGCTCGTAATTGAGATAAAACAGCTTTTCCAAGGTTTGTAGAAAGTTCCGCTTCATCTGCGGATTCAACACCAAATAGTTGTTTTGCTCTTAATGCAACTTTATTGAACCCACCAGTTCCGACTGAATCAAGTAATTCAAGGGAACGTCTTAAAATAGCCGCACCCTGTGCAGCATCAACACCTTCATTTATCGTAGTTTGTACACGTTCACCAGAACCCGTTGCGGCAATTTTTGCTTTCGCTTCCAACCCTAATTGTTGAATTCTTTCTGCTCCGGTTTGTCCTAAAGCCCCCACCTGTTCAACTGTGCCGACAGGTTGTCTACTTTTATCACCCGTAAGCGGAACAAGTACGCTTTCAACTTTACCTGTTCTTGGATCACGTCTTGTTGTTGCAAAAAATAGATCCCCGTTCTCATCTTTAACCGTGGTTTGTGAACCAAATTGTAGTCTGTTTGTTTCAGTTCCAAGTGATCTCGGATCGCTTATCACTTTATTCGTCTTATTCGACCTTTGCGCCACTATCTTTCCTTCTGCATTAAAAACAGGTGTAAAAGTTTCCTGTTCTTCTCCAGGTGATCTCGGATCGCTTATCACTTTATTCGTCTTATTCGACCTTTGCGCTACTATCTTTCCTTCTTCATTAAAAACAGGTGTAAAAGTTTCCTGTTCTTCCATCGGTTCCAAAATGCCGCGAATACTGGCTTCCCGGTCGAATATCATCATTTCCCGTTCGGCCTCGGTAAACTTTCCAGCGTTCACTAACTCTTTGATAGCAAGCGTATCTGAAGGATCGCCGCCAAGCGTTAGAATATTGTCAACACGATTATCAATCAAAGTGTTTAATGATCTGATGTCACCATTTCGTAAATGCATTAACCCTACTCGATTATCTTCAGCTGCTGCCTTTATTCTTGCCGCATCCAATTTCTGTTGTTGCTGTTCCTGAGCAGCTAAACTCGCTTGAAACTCGGGAAGCCTACCCTGTACGCCTGCGCCAAAGCCCGATAGTACTAATGCTAATTTATTTAAATCAGCCATTATGCGAACTCCATTGGGTGATAATCTTTTGTTACATGGTCATAGCCATTAATATTTATGACAGCTTTTGGATCAAGTTTTTTAACTTCATCCGCCATTCTGCCCAAATATCTGCCTGATTCACCGATATAGTTATACAGATACAACATCAAACCATCCAAGATGACTACAGGTTGTATGTTTTCTTTTAACCGTCTATCCGATCCAAGCAATCCGGCCATTTTCGCTCCCTGCAACGCGCCACCAGCACCCCCTGCTGCTTGACCTAAACTACCCAATATTCCCCGTGTCTCCTGTATCCCCGGAATACCAGGCAAGGAGGCTGTGGTAGAACCCTGTTGGGTAGCCAAGTTCGCCAACAGGGTTGCCAACTGCTGCTGACTCTGAGCTTGCTGTGTGCCGGTACCCGTCAATAAATTAGCCAGATTGCCGGAACTCTGACCAATGATAGATGACAGGCCCTTGCCCTGCTGGTTAATCAAATTAGACAATGCACTGCCTGTTCGTAACGCGGCATCAGCACCTACTACCCCGCCCTGGTTTATTACGTTTGCCTGCCCCTGGGCTGCAGTCAACCCGGTACCCGCTACTTTGCCGAGATTATTAAATTGATTTTGAAAGTCTTGTTGGGCGAGACCTTGACCGAAGCGGGTTAACGCTTTCAAAACATTCCCGCCATCTAAACCGCCCAAAGCCGCAGCATTGCGCATTACAGCCCGTTCCCCTTGTTCTCGAAGGAACTGCTGACCCGGTGAAGATTGGAAGTTGGCAAACGCTGCAGCTTGCGCTTTCGAACCTAAGGCTCCTGACAATGCCGCTTGTAAACCGGCTGCTTGTCTACCGGGTTGGGCGAAACCTTGTAACGCATTAGCCGCCTTGTTTACCCCCAATTCAATCGCGCGGGAGGCACCGCTTAAACCTGGTCGTAGTGCCATAGTAGAATCCTAGAATCGAAATCTTGGAAAGAAGTATCTGCCCCCAAGGAAAGGAGACAGGTTGTGTGTCGTGGGCGAGGCCAGTGCTTGTCCAGCTGTTTCGAAATTCGGTAGTGTCTGCCGTGCAAAAGCCGAATTGTACTGCACACTTTGCGGGCGCGTCACACCCCCCAGCAGCGCCGCTTGCGCAGCAACGTTCCCGTCTCGAAACGTTTGCAACTGTTGCGGTATCGTTTGCGCCAATAAATTCAGTGCAGCTTGGCTACCGGCTCTGCTGGCCCGCATGGCAGAGGGAAACAGCTTCAAAAGATCACTGCGCGCTGCCCGCGCGTTGCGTGCAATCAACGCCCGTGAGTGGGCATTCTGTTGAAGTTGTGCTTTTTGTGCGGAGTTATCGCGACCCCCAAAAATACCTTTGACAAAACTGCTCATAACATGGCCTCGATTTCATCCCGGGTGATGCCCAGGATATGTTGATCAATAACTTCCCCGTCTTTTAAGTAACTTTTACGGTTCAGCCCTTCTTCAGTAAATCCCATATTCAGTGTGTACTGTTTTACATTTGGAAATATCACCGGGACCTGCGCGTTTACTTTTTGAACGCCGCTGGTTTCGTTGTAGATCCAGCGCAACACCGCCCGACCTGCGCCATACTTATGTTGACGCATGTCAGGACGAAGATTGGCATGGATTTCAAGTGTAATGGTATTCGACTGGGTTAATTGAAACAGACCGATTGACTGGCCTTGAATATCA
>WURV02202295.1:0-10727 GCA_011762755.2 Epimenia babai
GAAGGTCATCAAGGGCCTCTTCGCGGGCACGCTGCCAATCGCAAAGGGGCTCCGCACTCCCAAGGCCAAGTAGACCCTTCATGCCACTGTCCGCCGACGTCAAGGTCGATCAGGATGTGCCGCCGGAGTGGCCCGAGCGATGCCCTCGCTGTCTGGCGCAGTCTCCAAGCGACCTGCTGCGCGTGCGGGCGAGCCCGAGTGCGCTCGGATCGCTCTGGGCCTTCCTCTGGCCGCTGCTCTTCTTTTTCTTGAAGCGTCCGCTCTACGAAGCGCCGTGCTGCAGCGACTGCATTCCCCACGTGCGACGCGATCGCTGGCTGCGCGGCCTAGCGACGTACTTACCGGTCGCGATCCTGCTGATCTCGTTGCCGCAAGAGCTGGCGGCGCCGAAGCAGAAACGCGCGATGACGAACATCCAGTTCCTCGTCGACATCTCCGGCTCGATGACGGCGAAGTTCGGCAAGGGCTCTCGCTACGACGCGTCGATGAAGGCGATCAATGAGTTCCTCGATTACCGCAAGGGCGACGCGTTCGGGCTGACCTTCTTCGGCAACAACTACATGCACTGGGTGCCGCTGACGAGCGACCCGTCGGCGTTTCGTCATTCGATCCCGTTCATGCGGCCGGAGACGGCGCCGCCGGGATTTGGCGGTACGGAGATCGGCAAGGCGGTCATGGGCACGCAGGAAGTGCTGACGTCGCGCAGCGAAGGCGACCGCATGATGATCCTGATCACGGACGGTTGGAGTAGCGACCTCAGCGGTGGAGCCGAGATGGAGATCGCGAAGCGCCTCAAGCGTGAAGGCATCACGTTGTTCGCCGTCAATATCCAGGAGTCCGACGCGCGCGGGGAGATCGTCAACCTGGCGCGCATGACCGGCGGCGAGGTGTTCAATCCTGGTGACACCAACGCGCTCAAGGGCGTCTTCAAGACCATCGACGAGATGACCAAGGCGGAGCTCGAACAGGGCACGGCCGAACTCGTCGACTACTTCTTCCCGTTCTGCATCGCCGGCCTGAGCGTGCTCGGCGTCTACCTGCTGTTCCTGCTCGGGTTGAGGTACACGCCGTGGTAGAGCTCTACGTCACCGCCGGTGCGTTCTTGTTGATCGCGATCGGCGAAGCGCTGCATCAGCGGCGCGTCTCGCGTCTGCGCCAGCTCGCGTTCGGTCCCGATGGCGCGCCCGCTTCGTGGGTGCCCGCGGTGCCGTTCGTGCGTGTGCTCGCCTCGACGGCGCTCGCTTGGGGGTTGATCACGCTGTGCTTCACGGATCCCAAGGTGCACGCCGGCGAAGAGATCGCCGAAGAGGACTGGCGGCACCTGCTGCTCGTCTACGACGTCTCGCCGTCGATGTATCTCAAGGACGCGGGCAAAAGCGGTGACATGACGCGTCGCGATCGCTCGCGCGAACTGATCGAGTCGCTGTTCGATCGCGTGCAGATCGGCAAGTTCAAGGTGACGGTGGTCGCGACCTACAACGGTGCCAAGCCGGTGGTCACCGATACCAAGGACGTCGAGGTCGTGCGGCACATGCTTACCGAGGTCGACCTGCAATGGGCGTTCAAGGTCGGCAAGACCAAGCTGTTTGATGGCATCGAAGCAGCAGCGAAGATTGCCAAGCCGTGGCGCGTCAACAGCGCGTTGATGGTGATTGTCAGCGATGGTGACACGGTGCCCGAGACGGGCATGCCCGAGTTGCCGCCATCAATCGGTGGCACGCTTGTGATCGGAGTTGGTGACCACTTGTCCGGTAGCTTCATCGCCGGCCAGCAGTCGCGGCAAGACGAGAGCACGTTGCGTCAGGTCGCGATTCGGCTCGGCGGCGAGTTCCACAACGGCAATCGTCGGCAAGTGCCGACCGACATGCTCAGCTCGGTCGCGAGTGACTCGCGCAAGCCGCTGATCGAGCAGTTGACGCTGCGCGAGTACGCGTTGTTTGCCGTGCTGCTGTCGGCCGGCCTGCTCGGCATGATCCCGATGCTGCTGCACTACTTCGGCACGCGCTGGCGACCCGGTGTGCCGGTGATGCGCGAAGCCGCGTAGCCGCGTAGCCGCCGCATGCAGTCGTCGTTCGACGGATCCTGCCAACGGCCGCGCCATCGCGCCTGGTCGCTGGCAGTGCTCGGCGTCGTCATCGCGCTCGGCTTGCTGTCGCGCCGTTATCCGCTGCCTGGCGTGTTCGCCGAGTACACCGGCGATGCGCTCTACACGGTCGCGGCGTTCGTCGCCTGGGCCATCGCCCTGCCGCGTGCACGCAGTGTGGCGCTCGCCGTGCTGGCATTTGGTTTCGCGGCGCTGATCGAGTGCTCGCAGTTGCTCAACTGGCCGTGGTTGAACGAGTTGCGCACGAACCGCTACGCGGCGCTGGTGCTCGGTCAGGGCTTCCAGTGGGCGGATTTCCTGGCCTACGCGGTTGGCGCGCTGCTCGCTGGATCCATCGATCGCATCGCCTGTTCGGGCCGTTCGCGCAGCAGGTAACAAATATGCCGGGGTGGGTCCCGAGGGCGGCTTGGACCGATAGACTTCTGCATCGCGTCGATCGTCGACGTCGAACGCAACGGACCCTATGCGCAATATCCTCTTGGTAGGCTGGCTCGTGCTCCCGATCGGGGCGTGGGCCTATCACGAAGGTCCCGGCCAGGACCGTGTCGCTCTCGAAGAGACCGACACCGTTCTGCTGGCGGCTCACGAAGCGGCGGAAGCCGGGGACTGGAAACTGGCGGTGGCCGAATACCAGGCCGCGCTCGCCAAGCTCCCGAAGAACCCCGAGGCAGTCGATAAGACGGTCACGCAGCGCATGCAGCTCGAGCTCAACAAGGCTCGCATGCAGGTCAGCGGCCTTCCCGATGCCCGCGCGGAACTCGAGTCGCTCGTCGAAGCCATGCAGGCGGAAGACGACACCGATCCGAAGCTGCTCGCCGACGCCCGCCAATTGTTGGCTCGCGCGCAGTTCTACACGACCTGGTTGATGCGCCTCGAAGGCCTCGATCGCGAAGTGTGGGAGCCGGAGATCGAAGCGGCGCGTCAGAACTGGCGCCTGCTCGCGGAGACGGCAGCGACCGAAGACGAGAAGACGCTGCACCGCGAAGACCTCGAAGCGGCCGTGCGCCTGGCGCGACTCGAGATCGAAGACCTGCAGGGGCTGCCCCTGCCCTCCGAGTGAGAGGGTTGAAGCAGCAGCAGCAAGGCCGGTCGGCCTAAGATCAGCAAGAGCAAGAAGAGTGGTCCCCCGAGCAACGGTGCCAGCAGTGGCCCCGGGTTTGGTCGCGGCGGCTCCTAGCTCCTACCTCATCCCCTCAAACGCAGAACGAGCGCAGCCGTCATCGGCTGCGCTCGTTTTGTGTACCTGCCTCGGTCCGCGCGACTACTTGCCCCCGTCGTCCGAGTCTCCGTCGTTTGAATCGCCGTCGTCCGCCGCGTGCGTCGTCATCATGCGCGTCAGCAGCAGCTCAGCGGCATCGACAGCGGTCTTCAGCTCGATCTCCTTGTTGCTGTAGGTCAACTCGAGCACGACCCGCCCGTTCGTCAGCACGACGGTCGTGATTGGCACTTCCTGGCCGCGGAACTTGACCGTCTTGAACGCATGCAGTCCGTGGATCGGGCCGCGACGCTGCGGTGTGTAGGTGGCGTCGAGGATCTTGATGCTGCCGGACTTCATCTGCTCGTCCTTGAGGCGCATCAGGCGCTCTTCGCTCGCGAGCACGTAGGCCGACTCCGCGACCGAATCGCAGACGAATACCGCCGCCGCGATCATCTTCTCGCCCGGCGGGTTGCGCGTCTGGGCGACCGAGCTGCGGCAGGTCTGCACGTGCTTGGTGATGCGAGCGACGGCCTCCTTGCCGAGCAGTCCGAGCGCCTGCTCGAGCTGCGCGCGATTGATCGTCTGCTTCATCTTCATCCAGTCGGCATCTTCGAAGCGCTCCGCGAACTCGTCGAACGCTTCCTCGATCGCGAACTCGATCTTCGGTTGCTTGCTCGGATCGAGATACCAGTCGGGATGGAAGACCAGCGTCGGCGTAGCTGGTGGTTCGAGGTAGGCGCGCTTGATGCCGTCTTCGCCGTTTTCGGCATGCATCGCCGCCATGAACTTCTCGCCGTCGTAGTAGGCCCAAGACAGCGAGACGGCCTGCATGCGCGCCAGCACGTTGAGGCCTTCGTCGCCGAGGTCCGGCACCTTGCCGATCGACTTGGTGAAGACCTCGAAGCCTTCGCTCCAGCCGTGCTGCTTGCAGACCTGGCGTGCTACGAACTGCGCGTGGCCTTCGATCACGGCGTTGTAGGCCAGGATCGCATCGGTGTTCGCGAGCTGGTTGACGCGCTTGGTGAACTCGTAGCGCTGGTCGGCCAGCACGTGCACGCATTCGTGCACGAGGATCGCCTGCAGCGTCTCGGGTGCGTCGAGCTTCGGTTCGTCGATCAGCGACGCCAGCTCCGTGATCGTCTCCGGCAACACCATTACGTTGCCGGTGCCGAACTCGTACTTCGCGAGCAGGCCGGCGGCCATCGTCTTCGAGAACTGGCGGCACTGCGCCTTCGCCTCGTCGGCGTCTTCGAACTGGATCTCGAACTGCGGCAGCAGTTCGCGGCGCAGGATCTTCTCGACCTTGCGGCTGTCGGACTCGCGAAAGGTCAGTTCGCGTTCGAGCTCGTAGCCGAGGTGCTCTTCGACGGCGTGCAGCGCGCGCGTGCCGATCACCTGCAGCGATTCGCGTTCGGCGTCTTGGGCCGTGGCGGGGAGTTGGAGCAGCGCGCCGATCGCTGCGCACACAAGAGAGGTCCTCATGCGGCGAGCGTCGGCGGCGGACCTGATGAGGTCAACCCGCGAGGTCGACCTCGCGGGCGCCTGAGTCGATTATCGCGCCGGCGGGTTGATCTCGCGAATCACCGCGCCGCGCTGCTCGTCGAGCACCAGCACGGCGTAGCGCGTCGCGCCGCGGTTAGGGTCGTCCGACAGCGATGCGTAGTCAAAGCGGCCGCGCAAGTCGGTGTAGCCGTCCTTGTGGAAGCGCACCTGGCCGTTCGGCATGCGGGCGAACACCTTGACGTAGGTCTTCGATAGCGGCTTGGCACCGCCCGGTTCGCTGACGGCCACCTGGCCGTAGGACTCGAGGAACTGCACGTCGAGCGCGTTGGTGAAGTACTGACGCGAGCGCGTCAGCCCACCGGCGCGAACTTCGACGAGCACGTTTCGCTTCCAGAACTTCTCCGGCAGTTGGAACGTGGCCTGCTGCTGCCCTTCCGGCAGGTTGAGCGTGCGCTGTTGGGTCGGGCGAACGAACGCGGCGGACGCGCCGTTCGGGCCCGCGAAAGGTTGTGCCGAGAACGCGAACTCGATGTCGAGCTCGTAGTAGCGAACTTCACATTGCGTCAGGTTCTTGTAGCTGACGGCGAGCTGCTTGCCGGTGATGGCGAGCTCGAGTGCCGGCGCGGTTGCCGCGAGCGAGTCGGGGGTGCGCTCGCCGGTCGTGCGCTGCGTCTTGCCAGTGGCCTCGTCGAGTTGTGCGAGCACGGTCCGGAACCGCTTCTGCCAGTGCGCCACCGGGTGATCCTGCTGCGTTTCTGCGATGCGGCGGGCCTTGTCGACGTCGCCGGTGAAGAAGCACAGGTAGGCCGACAGGTAGTCGTGCTGGACCTTGGTCTCGATCTCGTTGTCGTCGACCTTGGCAAAGCTCTGTAGCGCTTCGTCGATGCGGTCCTGCAGCAGCATGTAGTAGGTGACGGCGAGCCAGTCCGAACTGTCGAGCTGCGGCTTGTAGCTGAGCAGGTTCATGAACGCGCCGTATTGACCCGCCAGGTCGCGGTTGCCGAACACGCGGTTGCTGCCGAGTTGGTGGGCGCGTTGGTGCACGAGCGGGCTGAGCTCGAGATGCTGGAAGCGCAGGCGTTCCTTCGGATCGATCCGCAGCAGTTGCGAATCGAGCCAGGTGCCGCATTGCGACAGGAAGCCGTCTGCGTGGCGCAGGTAGTCGCGCGTCGTCTCCGGCTCGCGGTGCAGCAGTGCGTAGCCCCACAACGTGTTGTTGTAGACGTGTCGCTGCTTGAGCTTGGCCAGCACGGCGGTGAAGAACGCGCGGTCGCGCATGCGCCAGGCGATCTTCTCGAGGTCCAGGCGTTGCACGTTGTGGCCGTCGAGGAAGTCGAGCACTTCCTGCGGCGAGCCTTGCTGCGAGACGTGTTGCCACGACGTCGTGTCGATCTTGCTCGGCGCCGCGACGACCTTGAGGTCACGCGGCTGGGCGAAGGCGGCGAGCGCGCCCTTCTCGGCGGCGTGCACCGGGTAGTGCGAGTAGTTGCCCGTGCTCGGGAAGTAGAACGAGTACTCGATGGTCTGCGTCGCGTAGGCGCCGAGTCGCGTCGAAATGCCCTTCGTCCAGAAGCCGTTCTGCAGCGGGACCGCACCGGCGGGGATCTGCAGCAGCAGTTCGGCGACGCGTGGCGCGGAGGTCGGGTTGGTCACGACGACCTGGCAGCCGTAGGCGACATCGACGAGGAACTCGTCGGTGACGAAGGCATCGCGGCGTTGCCCGTTGACGTGGCGATAGCGGTCGTCGAGGCGGAAGAAGTTCTGGCCAACGAGCAACGGGTCGCTCGCGGCGTTCTCTTCGACATCCTGCACTTCCTTGCGCACCAGCAGCAGCGGCGTCGCCGCCTGGAGCCTGCGTTGCGCGCCGTCGGTGACGACTTCGTGTTCGCCCGCTTCAAACGGCAAGTCGATGACGCTGAGTGCCATCATCATCTCGAGGAAGCTGCCGGTCGCCTGGACCAGTGCGGCGGACACGAACGGCCTGGTCGTGTCGGCGGTCGCGTAGTCGACCCAGAAGTTGTTGGCGGCGACCAGGTTGGTGGTCGGCGTCTCCATCCGGCGCTGCCAGTAGTTGTGCTCGACGAGCAGCTTGGTCTTTTCGACGGCGCGATAGAGGTTGCGCACCGACTTTCGCTTGGCCAATTCCTGGCCGAGGTAGAAGTCGTCGCTGCCGGTTTCGAGTTCGAGCGCCTCGCGATCTTCATTGGCGGCGCGCCGGTCGACCTCCGCCTTCTTCGCGCGCCGCATCTTCTTATCGGCCGACTTCAGCTCATCCGCCAGGCGACCGCGTTGGGCATCGCGGCTGGGGGCCGTGGGCTTGGCCGCCGCTGGACCGGCAGGCGCAGGGGAGCTTGCGCCCGGCAGCCCACCGGTCGTCGGACCACGCCCGGCTGGGCTCTCGTTGGGCTGTGCCGTCAGTGCGCGACGCACCGCACCGAGCTTGTTCTGGGCTTCCTCGCTGAGGGACTCACTCTTCAGCGCCATGTCGAACAGCTCTTCGACGCGCTCCAGCGCGATCGGGTTGAGTTCTAGCGATTCGCGAAGGGAACGTGCGACCGATTCGCGTTCTTGTGTGCCGATGCGCTGCGCGAGCAGGATCCTCTCGATGACGTTCAGCTTGGCGAACTTCCACGGCTCGAGGTGCGCCGACAGGTCCATGTCGAGCAGCCATTCGTCGAGGAACGTCTTGTCGAGCTTGTTGGCCAGGTACGGCTTCACGACGCCGTCGAAGAACTCGCGGTCCTTCATGCGCAGGAAGAAGTGCAGTTCGTGGCAGGCGTGCTCGCTGTAGAGCGCCAGCTTGCGCTCGACGGGCAGCTTCGGCCATTCCGTGATGAAGGCGAACTGCTGCAGTGACGGATCCTTGCTGATGGTCGTGAACAGGCGGAACACGCTGGCCAATGAATCGTGGATCTCGACCTGCGCCGCGTTGGCGTCGTCGAGTTGTGCTTCGCCGCCGGCGGCGAGGAACTCGATGCCTTTCTGTTCGACGAAGTGTTGGTCGCTGGCGAGCGCTTGCGGCAGCGCACGGGAGCGAGGCTGCAGCGTGCGCTCGGAGCGCACCATGGTGTCGTAGACCGCCTGGCTGCCGTCGAGTGCGAGCACGTGCACGTGCTGGCCGTCGCCGAGGTCTGCCGCCGGAATGGTCACGATGCCGTTCGCATCGGGGCGAAGGTTGCACAGCAGTTCGCTGCCGGCTGGCAGGAAGTCGAGGTTGGCGTGCACACCCGCGAGTTGCTGCATGCGCAGGCTGTCGGCCGATCCGCCGGCGCGTTCGCGGCGAACGCGTCCACCGCGACGACCGCCGAACTTGCCGCCTGCGCCACCGCCAAGGCCGACGGCGCTGTTCCACGAGTCGCGATCGAGTGCCATCGGGTTGAGTAGCAGGCTCGGTCGCTCCAGCATGTTGCCGGGGTACTTGCTCGCGTAGCGGCGATCGAGCACGTAGCGATACTCGTCGCTGAGCTTGCGGCCGGCATGGAAGCTGCTCGATGGCACTTCTTGCTCGATCGCGATGGCGTCTGCGGAGTCGTCGCCGTCGAGGTTGCCGAACACGTTGAACGCCGGCAGGTAGCGGGTCGCAACGACGTGCACGCGGGTGTCCTCGGTTGCGTTCGCGATGCGGATGCGCACGTCGTCGCCATCGGCAGCGACGTTCTGCACCTGCAGTGGCTGCGTTGGGCTTGCCGACAGCACGCGACCGTTGCCGATCAGCCAGCGATCGTTGCGTGCGCCGGCGGTGATGCGCACGTGCACGGTCTGGCCGGCGTCGTGCATACGCAGGGTGTAGTCACCTGGCTGCAGATTGCGCATCTCCACGAAGCCGTCGGCGATCGCGAGGTTCGCAAAGGCGTCTTCGCCGTGGCCGAGCAACGTCAGCTCGGCGCGCGATGGCGCGCTGCGGTCACCCTGGTAGGGGACGCGCAGGGTTTCGCCGACGACGCCGTGCAACGTGCTGGGCACGCGACAGCGTGCGTCTGCGAGGGAGAACCACCCGCCCGATGCGCCGTCCTTGTAGACGGCCATCGCGGTGATGCCCGGCAAGGTGCCGAGTTGGATGCGGCCGTTCTGGTCGGTCTGCAGCTTCAAGGTGACTTCGTCGCGGAAGTCGCGGTGGCGCATCTGCAAGTGGCACACGCGGCCGGCCTGCGGCTCACCGCTCTTGCCGCGCAGTTCGACGACGTAGCCGCCAGTCGTGCGCAACACCTGCGGTGTGCTGGTCTCTGCCGTGCGATCGATGCCGTTGATCGTGATCGGTTGGTTGTGCGACGACAGCTTGACCGGCTTGCCATCGAGGCCGTCGACCGTGCCGCTGAACGTGACCTGCAGCGATGCCAGGCGCGGTGGCACGCGGAAGTCGTGAGCAACTTCGGCGTTGTTGGCGAGCTCGAGGT
Organism: Epimenia babai; assembly: GCA_011762755.2. Lineage (NCBI taxonomy): Eukaryota > Metazoa > Mollusca > Solenogastres > Cavibelonia > Epimeniidae > Epimenia > Epimenia babai. The sequence continues at coordinate 9,200 of WURV02202295.1, forward strand.
CGCGCACCTCTTGCGTGGTCGCGAGGCCATCGAGGTCCGTCGCGACGATCGTCAGCATCGGATCCTTGATCAATGCGAGCGAGACCGGGCGATCGGTGAGTTGGAGTTGCGGGCGCACCAGCAGGCGTGCGCGGTTGCCGGCGATCAGTGCCTCGCGGTCGATGTGCATGTGGCTGTTGAGCGAGTAGCGCTCGCCGCGATGCAGGAACGGCGTGATCGACGAACGGTCGCCGTGGCGTAGCACCAGCTTCTTGTCGCCGGGGCTGGTCGAGAACGGCAACAGGATGTCGCCGTTTTCATCGGCGTTGTACTCGACGCCGCCGAACCACGCGCTGGCGCGGCCGATGTGCAGGCCCGTCTCGTCGTAGACCCTCACGACGTGTCCCGCAGCGCCTGTGCGTTCGACCATGCGCAGGCCACCCTTGTGGATGACGGCGCGGCTCGAGATGCCGTTGCCGACGAACTCGACCACGTAGGTGCCGGGGTTGCGCAGCATCGGCAGGTCGAAGGTGCGCTTGACACGGCGCATGGCCGGATCGTCAAGGCCGTAGGTGCGTTCGAAGTTGGCGACGATGCCGTCGAGTTCGATCGACGCGTCGACTTCCTTCTGCCGTTCGACGTGGTAGCGGTAGGCGTCGATCGCGAACACCTTGAGCAGCAGCGTGTCGATGTTCTTCGTTTCGATCTCGATGCTGACCGCGTCGTTCGCGCCGTAGTGCTTGGCTTGCGTCGGCGGGAAGCGCAGCTCGACGCGCTTCTCCAGTTGTTCGAGGTAGCTCGGGTTGTCGAGCAGCGAGTACCACCGCTCCATGTCGCCTTCGCCCGTCAGCAGGCGCGTCTCGGCGAGAACGCGCTTGAGCCAGTTCGCATCGAGGTAGTCGCTGTAGGCGTCGATGCTGTCTTCGGTGTGGAAGAAGTGCTCCAGGCACGTGCGCACGAGGCCTTCGTCGCGGCCGATCTTCGGCAGCAGGGTCGCAAACGTGCTGTTGAGATTGACGTGCTCGCTGCGTCGTTGGTGGCGTTCGAGATGGGCGCGCGCCGGGTAACCCTGGCGCCGCGGCAAGCGGATGTAGGCGAGGAAGCGGTTCTTGTCAGGCGCGCCCAGGGTCAGGTCGTGGCGCAGCCAGTGGAACAGCACGTGTGCTTTCAGCGAGTTGAAGCGCGGACTGAGGCCGTTGGCGAAGTCCCACAACCGTTGCAGGTGGCGGGTGCGCTCCGCCGGATCGGAGTGCCAGGCGAGGTCGGCGTTGGGTTGCAGGCGCGTCAGGTAGGCCGCGACGAAGTTGGCGTCCTGGCGAAGCTCGGGGCGCAGTTGCTGGCACTCGTCGAGCTGCGAACGGCGCAGGCGATTGTGGATCGGCAGCGAGCCGAATCCGCGGCTTTCGCGGCGTTGCAGGTCGCGCACGATCAGCGTCGGCAAGTTGGCGACGTCGGGGCGGTCGAGGCGTTTCAGCAGGCTGTGCAACCGGCGATCGTCGAGATCGGTCGCGGCGAGAGCGGCGAGCGCGCGCGTCGTGAAACCATCGAC
>WURV02202306.1:0-11566 GCA_011762755.2 Epimenia babai
GTCTCTTTGGCCTCTTGTCTTGTTTCAGTATCCTAATGGGTATTGTCGGGTCTTTTTGGCTTCTTTTATCTCTTTTTCTCTCTTTTCTTTCTCTTTTTCTCTCTTTTTTCTTTCTTTTTCTCTCTTTTTTCTCTCTTTTTCTTTTTTTTCTCTCTTTTTTCTCTCTTTTTCCCCTCTTTTTTCTTTCTTTTCTCTCAGGTGAGCGTCTTGAGGCCTCTTGGGCCTCTTGTCTTCTTTATTTGTTATTTTCCTAATAGTCAGGTGAGTGGCTTAAGGCCTCTTTAGCCTCTTGTTATCAGTATACCATCAAAGTGAGTGTCTTGTCGTTTGTATGCCATTATACCAATTATTTTGTCATCAGATTAGCACTGTGAGTATTTTGTCATCAATGTAGCATCATGATGAGTGTTTCATTGTCAGTATGCCATCATGCTAAGTGTTTTGTCATCGGTATACTATCATGATACATTAGTGTTTTGTCATCGATATACTATATCATGGTAAGTGGCTTATCATCAGTAAACCATCATGTTTTCTCATTGATATATTATCACGTATTGTCATTAGTATACTATTACGCTAAGTGTTGTGTCATTGATATACTATCATGGTAACTGTCTTGTCATCGGTAAACCATCACGCTAAGTGTATTGTCATCGATATACTATCATGGTGAGTGTAGTGCCATCCGTATACTATCATGCTAAGTGTTTTGTCATAAGAATAGCATGATGGTGAATGTTTTATCATCAGTACACCTATCTTTCTCTCAGAATACCATCATGCAGTGTCTTATTATCAGCCCATTAAGGGCAGTGTCTTTTCTTGTCATCAGTCTATCATCAAGGTATCTTGTGATCAGTATACCATCAGTCTTGTCATCAGTCTACTATCAAGGTGTCTTATGATCAGTATACCATCAGTCTTGTCATCAGTCTACCATCAAGGTGTCTTATGGTCAGTATACCATCAGTCTTGTCATCAGTATACTACCCAGGTATAAATGATACCATATCTTTATATCTGTAAGAGAGCAGTGTCTAATTTAGCACTCATGGAGTTATGCTGTATATTTAGTATATTACATATATTTAATTTTCATTTCCATCTTATATCTGTATTTGAGTATATTATTTTCATTGCAGATTTTACAAGCGAAGATCACACGCTTGGAACACTTGTTGAGGCTGAAGGACATGCGAATAGAGGAACTCCAGGATAAGCTTGATGTGGTCAGACCTACAGGAAAGGCCCACTGATTAGATCCACAGAGAGTGATTGCCTGTGAATTTTTCAATGATTAGGAAAAATGGTCATTATGATGGGCTTAACTGTGATTGCAAATTCATGCAACACAATCCTCTATGGCAAGGGAATTAATATGCATTTTTTTGCTTGCAATATTCCATACATTTTATATTAATTATCCCTTAGCATAAGTAGTTTCTGTTATCCACTATTTTGATGTTGCTTTTTAAATGCATCAGAGTGCATTTTAATACAATTTATTCATATTATTTGACTTAGGTTGTATGTTTATTTATGTTACATGTATTGTTTGTGTATGTAATGTAGATTTCTTCCTGTTAGAGAAGTGAGTGGATGTTTTTTTGGAAAAACACAACATTGTGGCTATAAGGTTGGCATATGACTTTACAGAGCTTTATTTATTTTATGAATTCTTCCACTGACATGTTTAATTTTGTGATTTGTCAATACACAGTTTCGTGAGATGACCAATCCAAATTCTGTATCTGCTAGAATCAAGATTTCAAGCCCCAAAATTACAAGAACTATTGATTGTGAATTCATTTTTATAACATGTTCAAGGGTGGAAATTGTAGCAGATGCTCTGTCAACCTGCGATGCTCTCAGAATCTTCAAACACGAATCGCAGATAATAAATGATAATATAGTTTTTGATTTACGGCAATCATTACTAAAATCTCGAGACCATAATGGGCTAATAGTGAGATATTGTGAGGCAAGTCACGTGACAGGAGAAATTTGTTTGCAAGTAAAACTAGAAAAAAACTGAACTATCATTCATAATTTTCAACTGATAACTCATTGCATGGAGCCACACGATAGTTACGCGCTTGTTTTTTCACCCATTTAAATTATTCATTTTTTCTTAGCCCACCTGAGCTTATTCTTGGTGAGCTTTTCTGATCGGGTTTCGTCCATTGTCCGCACAATCTTCAAATTTTCTTTTAAAAATCTTTGCCAAAAAAGATGTAGAGATTTGCCATTTGTCAGATATTCTCCCAGAGTTGGTCTCTTCTAGATTTTTTAAGCATATTATCATCGCACCAAGGAGAAATAATTTCTGGCGATGTTTGTATTTTAACTTCTAATCTTAAAATCTTCTATCCTTGAGTTGTTCTCTTTTAGATTTGTCAAGGATATCATCATCAGGCCAAAGGGAGGTTATTTTTGCCGATGTTTGTAATTTTACTTAAAAACATTTTTCTCGACAAACTTCTCGAAATGCTTTTAATGTTACAGAAGAGTGTTTTTAGGCCTCTTAGGTCTTTTGTTTTAATATCTGAATGAGTGTTTTGAAGTTTGTTGCTTTAATACCCCAATTAGTGTTTTGAAGCCTGTTTGGCCTCTTGTTTTAATATCCAAGTGTCTGGAGGCTTCTTTGGCCATTTGTTTTTTCCTATTTTCAATCTCTGATTGTTTTTATGGTTTTTATTCATTTTCCTTATATGAGTAAATGCTGTTGATAGTGACAGTTGATCGCTAATTGCCATCAATAAGCTATTTTTAAACTGTCTATCACTCACTATACAGAGTAATTTCGGTGTCAATCCATAGCCTGTATTCTAAAAGTGGGAGTAGAGTATGTCCCTATATGTACAGTAGTGTGGTGTGCACATAGCAGGGCATCATTCGAATGTAAAATATTCATTCCACACTCCTGTAGACATCCCACTGAGTGTGATCTCCACTAGCTTGAACTTGATACACAGCCTAGTTTACTTCATCCAAGAGCCTCATAAATATACAATATAGCAGTAAGATAGTTTTTGCTCTATTAAAAACTGATAAAATTGAAAGAGTACTTCTCTCAGCATGAGATACTAGAATAGGACTGAAATTTCACTTGCAAAAAGTTTTGACTTCATGAGTTGAAAAGCAAATCATGCCGAAAAGCAAATCATAACTGAAGAAATATCATTTGGGATACTTATCGGATAACTTATGAGTTCTACAGAGATTTTGTAAGGATTGTGATTTGTAGACATGAATGATCAATAATTTGGATCAACTATTTTCATGCTACATCCTTTTTATTTCTCAGTAATTTATTAAAAAATTTTCGTGTCGCGCACTCTTCAGTCCGATTTCTGAATGGTTTTAATGTTCAAAGCTGTTTTTCTGGCCTACTCGCATTGATATGTGAATGAGTGTTATAGAGCCTGTATGGCCTTTTGTTTTAATATTCCAATGAGTGTCTTGAGGCCTATTGGGCCTTCTGTTTTAATATCTGAATGAGTGTTTTAGTGCCTGTTGGACCTTTTGTTTTAATATCCGGATGAGTGTTTTGAGGCCTGTTTGGTCTCTTGTCTTAATATCCTAATGTTTGGAGGCCTCTTTTCTTTAGCCTTTTGTTTTAATACCTGAATGACTGTTTTGAGACATGTGTGGACTTATTGTTTTAATATCCAAATTAGTGTTTTGAGGCCTGTTTCGCTTTTAGTTTTTAATATTGGCATGAGTGTTTTGAGGCCTATTTGGCCTCCTCCCTATTTTAATATCCAAATGTTTGGAGGCCTTTTGCCATTTTATTTCTTTTTTTAGTATTTTGTTTTTGAGTTTTTATTTATTTTCCAGCGTTTGTTTTTCTTCAGTTTTCATTCATGTTCACGCATCCTAAGTGCTTCTTTCATTCGACATTTTTTTCATTGTTTTTTGTTTTTCTTATCCACTTTTTTTCTAATAGTTAGGCGTCTTGAGGCATCTTTTGCCTCTTGTTTTTTTAACATTATCTAATTTTTCTCACATATAGAATGTGTCATAATTGTGTTTAAATAATAATATCATTATTAAATAACTTTTTGTCTAATATTCTCTTATTTTTAAAAAATATATAATGGCTAATTGTGGGTACCATATTTGGTTTTTAAATAGAGTAAGCTTTTTAGCCAACCTACATTCTGTTTTATAAACAAAGAATTTAGATATTCAATATAACTGCTAACTAGAAATAAATACAATACAAAGCATGAACACTATGTGTGATATTTACATGTATCTTGTTTATTTTTAAAGTACTTATCTACAATATATTTTTCTACAGCTTTGAAAAACAAAGTTGGATGAAACCCAATCGCTTTGTTTATATGGGCAAGTGGGCCTGCAAGAGTAACATTCTAACAATACCACAAAAATTTCGACCATTAATGAAGATGGTTGAATTGAGTTACTGTTGTTTATTCAGTTGATATATACGGAAGTAGGGTTGAAGGAGACAATTCGTGATTACTCTGTGTTTATAATTAATTTCAAGATGGCCGCTGCGTAAGGACTTTCTGCTGATGTGCTTGTAGTTTCAGCTAATTTTTTACATTTCCCACCTGTTATAGTCTTCTTACAGGCGTTTTATTGTTTCACAATATGCCGCCTACTAAATCTGATCTTGACAAGATGGAAGCAGCAATCCGTGGAATCGTAAACGAAGAGTTAATTTTACAGGAAAACAGAATCGTTGAACGAATCTTCGCCATAATAAACTCGAAAACCTGCTTAACTTGCCGCCGGAACATGACTGATGTCCAGCTTGACAAAGAACCAATTATCTCCAACAATTCACAGGTTGATCGTCTCAATACCGTCAGTAATTCCTCGCCACAACTTATCAAACAGCCTGCGTATACGCAGAAGCCTTTAAATTTAAACAATAACAATAAATCGCCAGCTACTCTTGTCATAATTGGAGACTTCATAACCAGTGCCGTGAATAGACGATTCGTAAGTAACCTGACCTCCCGGGGCGTATCTAAACAAAGCATGCGAGGGGGGTGTGCCCGATACAATCGCGTCTCCCTCTCTGGATAAAGCCAGTTGTTCACTGCGGAAATAACTGTATGTTCCATCTCGTCATATTAAAACAGCCGAACAAATTGCTGATCAGATTAAGGCAAAGCTCACTGAACTGGCCACCCTGGACACAAAACCCTAAATACACTACTTAAGCATGCTCCATCGTTTTGACTTTGGCGACAAAGATCGGAATACTTACCCCATAAACAAATTCATCGACGATGCAAATCAAATTCTTAAAACAATACTGCGATAAGAACGGACACGCATTCATTGCTCATAGCAACATTGTCCGTGAGGACCTGCATGACAATCTCCACCTCAACAGACCGGGAGCGACGAAATTCACAACAAACATTGAGGACTGTCACTCCAAATCACGATGCGGGAGCATTTGTCAAACTTAAGGTCGAGCTGATAATCGCCGTCGTATAACTGATAAACCCACATCAACGTCTGATCAAGCTTCACGGACCCATGAAGAATCTCAGCAAAACATTAATCGTCTTCATACAAATACTTAGAACATTCAGAATGCACCATTTTGGTCGTTGTTACAGCATTTTCCCCAATTCCCTTTTCACCCTTACGTCAACCAACTGCAGCAACTTTAATTTTTACGATCACGACAAACATCATCAGTCGACCATATTGCATGTCTCTTCATAATGTGTTACTGATACATTAAGTTATCATGAATAACATTTCGACAATTAGTTCTCACCCATGCCAAACGACACAATCTACCCCAACAGACAACCCGGTAATATTTACCTCATCACATCTCATCCAACCTCTCTTCTATTCTCAATACAGCTTCCCACAATTCACCATCCCAACCTTTGCGTCACATCTCCCTATCAACCAGCCCAATGTACTATGTCCACTATAACCTCTAACCTAAGTCAATCAATTATCCCATTGACTATAAATTCATTTTATGCACCATCAAACCAGGTGACACATTACTACCCACAACACCACACCACGCACGTTTACCAACCAGGACATACCTCACTCCTGACACCCCACTTCGCACATCTCAACGATCACACCAAAACCTAACTCACCACCTGACGCCATACGCGTTGAATCACCACACCACTCGAAAGAATTCATTTCACACCTTATACCCACATCCCCTGCCCCACACCCACCTAACGCATCCAACGCCCCACACTAACCAATCACCTCCAACGATCCTCACTAACCCAACACATCCCACGCCCCACACTAACCAATCACCTCCTCCCACGCCCACACTAACCAATCGCCTCCCACGCCCCACTCTATCCAATCACATCCCACACCCCACACTAACCAATCACCCCCATGCCCCACACTAACCAATCACATCCCACGCTCCACATTAACCAATCACATCCAAGCCCCACACTAACCAGTCACCTCCCACGCCCCACACAAACCATTCACATTCCACGTCCTTCACTAACCAATGACCTCCCACGCCTCACACTAACCAGTCACCTCCCATGCCCCACACTAACCAGTCACGTCCCATGCCCCACACTAACCATTCGCCTCCCACCCTTCACACCGACCAATCACCTCCAACGCCCCACACTAACTAGTCACCTCCCACGCCCCACACTAACGAATCACCTACCATGCCCCACACTGACCAATCACCTCCCACGCTCCACACTAACCAATCACATCCCAAGCCCGACACTAACCAATCATCTCCCACGCCCCACAGTAACCAATCACCTCTCACCCCAGCTCTAACCAATCACCTCCTACACCCAACACTGACCTATCACATCCCATAATCGTCACTAACCCAACCCATCCCATGCCCCATACTAACCTATCATTTCTCACGCCCCATCTAACCCATCACATCTCACGCCTCACGCTAACCCATCACCTCCTACACCCCACACTAACCCATCAAACCTAACGCTCTAAACTAACCCATCATATTTCATGCCTCACAGTAATCCATCACATCTCTCGCCCCACAATTACCTACCATATCTCACGCCCCACGCGAACCCATCACATTTCACACCCCTTCCACTAACCCATTACATACCACATCCTACACTAACCAACCATATCTGACGCCCTACACATCACATGCCAGGTCACGCACTAATCTGCCACATAACACCTTACTCTTCACACCCTACACTCTACACCCTCACCCCCACGTCTCGCACCACACTGCCACATCACACCTCATCCCCTATACCCTTCGCCTCACACCCCCACCCATCACATCCCACGCCCCACATTAGCCCGTCACATCGCACGATGCACCCCGCACCCAACACCCCACCATTTAACAGACATTCGCTTACTAACCACAACTCCCCGCGCTACAGCATGCCCGCCCTTGCACAGATTCCACTTCCCATACATTGCCCATCTTAACATTAGATCTCTACCACAGCACTACACAGAACTAACACTTACCCCACTCAATCACCTTCAAATCTTTGCACTATTGGAAACTTACCTCAATTCTTTTTTTCTGACTACGACTTAGCCATCACCAGATACACATCAATATGTCACGACCGTGAATCCGCTAACGAGTCAACAGGGGGTGGCGTTGGTATCTACTTACACAATTCTATTCTCGGCAACGTCACGTTTCTGGATGAAATTGAAGCAATCTTCGACCTGGAAGTTGATGCTTGCTGCAGCAAAATCAAGCAATCCAACTCTAATTTCCCGTATTACTCATACTATATAAACCACCCGCCGATGCCAACCCACCATTTCTTAACTCCTTCGACGAGATCTTAACTCATCTGTCTATTCTTAACAGTGATATCATTGTAGTCGGTGACTTCAATACTAACTGGAGCACTGCAAACATCGCAAAAACTAACCTCTCCTTACTAACACCTTACTGACAACTTATTAACGGCACTACACACACGGGGCCGCATGGCACCTCTTGCATCGATTTGATCTTTTTGTCACAAACCATCCGTACTAATACTCATGGCATCCTCACATTTTATGCACTTTGGTAAAACCTGGCACGACATGATATATGTCTCCATCAACACAAAAATTCATCGTTCGCCACGAGTGCTTCTAACCAAACGAACCTTCAAGCACTTTACTGAGCACAATTTTCTAAACGATGCTGTCCAGACTAACTTTTCGATTATTACAAATTCGAACTCAAAAATAAATGATAAAGTGACAACTTGAAAACACTATTACGAATTTGCTAAATCACCGGGCACCCTATAAAACACTCCGCTTAGACCCACCCGTAAACCTTTGACTACTACCCCTATTCTCAAACTAATGTCACTAATAAACTACGTATTGCATAAAGCGCGCCTTCATAACAACCCTGCACTTTTTGATCAATATCGTAACCTCCGTAAAACCCTAAAACAACAACTTGAACTGCAGAAAGCCCTCTATTATCCGCATTAACCTAACCATGCAAAACCACATCAATCATGGCAAGTTATTAACGACCCTCTATTATCCGCATTAACTTAACCATGCACAACCACATCAATCATGGCAAGTTATTAACGACCCTCTATCATCCGCATTAACTTAACCATGCACAACCACATCAATCATGGCAAGTTATTATCGACCCTCTATTATCCGCATTAACTTAACCATGCACAACCACATCAATCATGGCAAATTCTTAAGGAATTAATGAACTTCCCAATAAGACTAAACCCCCCATTACAACCACCCAAATTACGTCTTCTACTAACGCCACTGTCACAGATAATTAGTATCGTGTAAAGCCGCCTTATAATTTTGTTTCCCTTTCAAACGCGTGGCGATAGACATCATCGGACCAATTTCACCAGTGAGTGACCGAGGGAACCGTTATGTACTCACTCTTGTTGATTACGCCAGCAGATACCCAGAGGCTGTAGCATTAAAAGCAATCGACACCGAGACCGTAGCTGAGGCTTTGGTTGACATGTTTTCGAGAATTGGCATTCCTTGTGAAATTTTGAGCGACAGGGGCACACAATTCACGTCGACTCTCATGAAAGAGGTGTATCGTCTGCTGTCCATTAAGCAACTAATGACGACAGCCTACCATCCCCAGTGCAATGGATTAGTAGAAAAATTCAATGGTACGCTCAAGTCGATGATCAGAAGAATGTGTTCCGAACGCCCTAAAGATTGGGATCGGTACATAAATGCAGCTCTGTTCGCTTATCGCGAAAGGCCGACTGAAAGCCTTGGATATTCACCGTTTGAAATTGTTTATGGTAGAACAGTACGAGGACCACTTGCAATTCTACGAGAACTGTGGACGAAAGAAGTCAGCGATGATGAAATTAAAACTGTCTACCAGTACGTCGTTGATTTGAAAGAACGTCTGGAGAAGACATGTGAAGAGGCTCAGAAGAATCTGGAGCATGCGTCTAAGCGATACAGCGGGTATTATAATCGGAAAGCCCGAATACGCGAGTTGAAAGTCGGAGATAGGGTTTTAGTTCTTCTTCCAACCAAGACAAATAAGTTGCAACTCCAATGGAAAGGACCGTACACAATTGTTGAAAAATCTAGTCCGGTTGATTATCGTATACTGGTTGCGGGTAAGACAAAACTGTTTCATGCAAATATGTTGAAGAAGTACCTCGAACGTGGTTGCTCGTCAGCAATAGTCAGTCAGTCTGATGACGAAGCCGCAGACGTTATTGAAATGTGCGACCACACGGGTGAAGGGATAGACGAAGTACAGGTAAACCCAGATCTGTCAGTCGACCAAAAGGAAGAGATCACAAACTTATTGAAGCGCTACAGCGATGTTTTTACAGACCGACCAGGCCGCACTAATATTCTAGAACATGAGATAGTGCTATCGTCAACAGAGCCCATCCGCAATTCATATCCACTCCCCTACCACATGGCCGATGTTGTTGATGAAGAAGTCGACAAAATGCTGAAGATGGATATTATTGAGCCTTCCAAAAGTCCATATTGCTCGCCGGTTGTCATAGTACGGAAAAAGGACGGCAGCAATCGTTTTTGCATCGATTTCCGTAAGATAAACGACCTCACTGTGTTTGACGCTGAACCAATGCCATTGGTTGATGATATTTTTGCACGTATGTCGGGAAATATATACTTCTCAAAGTTAGATCTCACGCGGGGCTATTGGCAGGTACCGCTGGCACAGGATGCGCGACCCATCACTGCATTTCGTTCTCCCCGAGGACTTTTTCAATTCAAGTACATGCCTTTTGGCCTAGTGAATGCACCAGCGTGCTTTAGTCGTTTGATGAGGAACCTACTTTATGATCTGAAGAATGTCAGCAACTTTATAGATGACATAGTGATTTATAACAATTCATTTCAGTCCCACGTGTATTCTCTAACCAAGGTCTTAGATCGTCTACGAGAGGCTAATTTAACGGCGAAACCCAGCAAATGTGCGGTGTGCTACTCCAGTATTGAATGTTTAGGTCACTTCGTGGGAAAAAATGAATTGTCTACCAACGTCGATAAAATCGATGCTATCGTCAGTGCACCAAGACCCGAAAGCAAAAAACAGATTCGGTCTTTCCTTGGTATGACCGGGTTTTATCGGAAATTCGTGCCTAAGTATTCGGAAATCGCCCTGCCTCTTACGAACCTGACAAAACTTAACCAGCCCAATAAACCAAATTGGACCGGAAAACAAGAAACTGCTTTCAATGAGCTGAAAAGAAGGTTGACAAATGCCCCCATCTTGAAATTACCTGATATCACAAAGCAGTTTTTGTTGCAAACTGATGCATCCGAACAAGGGTTGGGGGCTGTTCTGCTACAAGATCATGACGGGGAAAAAATGCCGATTGCTTTTGCGAGCCGTAAACTCAAAGGAGCTGAATTAGCGTACTCGACTATTGAAAAAGAATGTCTTGCCATAGTGTGGGCTGTGAGAAAGTTTGAACGCTACTTATATGGACGCGAGTTTTTACTAGAGACCGATCATAAACCTCTTACCTACTTGAGGTCAGCCAAGTTGGGAAATGCTCGTTTGCTACGCTGGTCTTTAAGTTTGCAACCATATCAATTTCGGCTGATTTCGATCAAAGGTGATGACAACCAGGGTGCTGATTTTTTGAGCAGAAGCCCTACCTGCGATGAAGAATCCGGAAGCCTTGCAAAACGGGAAGGCGAGGGCAATCTTAGAGGCGTATGCGATACTTGTATAGAAACAAGTGACTTGAGCAATTCAGGTAGGGAAGACACCAAGTACAAAGAAACGGGTAGTCAGACTAGTTCATTGAGAACTAGAGTGTCACCTGGAAGACGGCTAGCCAGGAAGCAGGAACAAGCCAAGCGAGACGAGAGTTTCGAAAGATATTGTTTTTCTATAGGATTATGGGATTAGCGGTAGGAGATTAGATGGATGATGTAGATAATTATCTGCGGTCTTAAAGTACTGCGTACTAATCGTCAGGGTGGAGGTATGTCACAGATAATTAGTATCGTGTAAAGCCGCCTTATAATTTTGTTGGCACAAGCCGTGTTCCGACGACTTTTGAAT
>WURV02202317.1:0-11566 GCA_011762755.2 Epimenia babai
TCACTATCACTATCACTATCACTATCACTATCACTATCACTATCACTATCACTATCACTATCACTATCACTATCACTGTCACTGTCACTATCACTATCACTATCATCATTATTATTATTATTATTATTATTTTATTTTTATCATTATTATTAGACAATAGATCGTGTGGGAGGACATGATGCCGTCGTGTGGTTATCTTCAGATAAAAACTATTCTGAAGTCGCCCTACACACTGTTACAACGACACCTTACTATTATATAACCATACATGGGTTACACCTGTTAGAATTGTCTTGAATATTTCATACTGTCCCTCTTCTGTACGCGCTTTATGATATAACGGTAACACGCCTGGCTTTCATTGTATCCCACATGAAACTTGAAAGATGGATGTTTATGTTGAATCGATATCACCTGAGTAAAGTAACATAAAATTTCGTGAATAGCTTCATTACACAGCTGCTGGGGATATAGTAAAATAAAGGCACAGATGTATGTAAAGTCCATGATAAAATGTACGACGTAGCCTATTCTAGAGAAAGACGGTTGTCATCAAGGCAATGGCGACAAAGACGAGTTAACGACCATGTTTCCATTCAATAATCAGTGAAGTTATAATCGGGATGCTGACCTTGGTACAATGGATTATTCACGATATATAAAAGCTTGTGTCACTCTGATTCTCAGTCGAAGAACTATTCTTTACATCTCGTTTTTACGTTATAACGTCATTAATACAACTGCAACCACAATTTGAAATACATTAGAAAAGGTGAAGGCTTGATTCAAAGTGAAAAAAATATCTTTGAATGTAAGCAAGACTGAGTATATCATATTCTCTGCAAAGTTGTGGGTGCTAATGTGAATATCTTATTCGATAATAGTTAATATTGATATAAATCTATCGGTGTGTATATTATTATCTAACTTATAGTTAGCATGTGCCCATTCCCTAATTTTAATAGTTTGTATATCTTGCATAGATCAAGTATTTTTTTCATGGTGATGAATAAGTCTACCTTCCTGCACCTATATTTTTCGAAATTAAAGTATCAACTTTCTGCGACATTTTCAAATTTAATTGGGCTTGTTTTCGGTGTAATGATGCTTTTATCTGATTTAGTGTAGCTTTTTATACATATCTCAATCATCGTTCTACGGTCTGAGGTAATAAATATGTATGACGGCTACACTATATGAATGTGCTGCAAAAACGCATTCTCAGGATAATTGCACATTTTTTTAAGGAAAATTCTGCTGCTATTTTCCACCAGATGAATTTTCTAATTTACTATAATTTTAAACCGCCTGTATTAGTAAAGGATTTCATAATAAGGGGTCAACATTATTGAAATAATAATAGGCCTACAGGGTTATTTAAGTCCAATGGTTAAATTTTTATAGTAATATATGTATGTATCTTTATGACAATCGTAATATACTGGCCCTTTTATAGACGACTTCAGGCTTGTTAAAAACAACCACATGGGAGTTACACCATTATTAGGTTACAATGCCATAAATAAGAAACGCTTTATTGAATAAAAGCACTGCCTGAATTTACGGAATAGCAGATTCGCCGTCAAAATGTGATCTCATCTCTCGTCCAATACTATGCTTATCACATAAGACACTAGTAATGATTATACCAAGATACTTCTCGTTTGTGGCATTTTCTCACGTTGACCATCTATACGTTATCGGCCGTACTTGTCACGCATACATAGATACGGATTTTTTGACGTTAGATTTTATGTCCTACGCTTTAGCTTAGTTTTCACATACTAGTATATTCGAAAGATCTTGCAAACCTGCGCTGAAAGGACTTTAAAGTGAAACATAATCTGCGTAGAATGCGTGATAATATTTCACTATATTATACACACGTCCATTGCTCGCTAGCAGTTGATGGCTTAATTTATTCATACATAAGGTACAAAATTTTGGGGAGAGTAGCCTATAGCCTACTACCCTGCTTAACGCCGTAAGAAACATTTTAAGAATGTTAAGATAACGATGTTACATTTCATACAAAATTGCTAATTTGTATACTAGAAAAGAAATAATTCCGGTAGAGAGTAATGCTTTTACGTTAAACGTTAAACAACATAATGAATCACAAATTGCAAGCAAAAACGAACTTATATACGGTACACCCAAAGAATTGGGTTAGCGAAGGGATGTTCTAAGCTAATTCCATCCAGCCCAGCGGCCTTGTGTCACAAGTTTTCACAACTCATAATGATGCTTAAGTGGTCTTCCACGTGTCATACACCACTATTTCGCCATTAGCGCCACCAACAATATTCTTACAATACTCTTACATTCTCAATATTCGCCTAATTGATATTGGCGATATTCGCATTCAAATGACCTGACCTTGGTCGACCACCACAAACCCACTTTTTGAAGTGAAATCTGGAATGAGCATAGGGTAGCAAAACACTTGCATTCCAGCTAGAAGCCTGTCCAAGGTGAGGCTTATTGGATGTTATAACATTTCGTGGCAGCTCTTTCTAAACATAGGCAGCAAATCTTGTAGTACGCAGCAATAGTATATAAGTGTAACTCTTCAGTTAATGTCAACACAGGTGAACACATCTGCAATATCTACGTTAAAAAGTTCGTTAGTATTCTTGTAAGCCGGATAATGGCTATCACCACCTTTAGTTAACATTAATCTTTGTCGCCTTAATAGGAACGTGATCAGATGCATTAGTAATGTTATATAAAGTATCTGACACTGAATAATAGTATTATGCGCATTTCTAGAGGTAACCACAATAGTCTAACGAGATTTGATACTGTGGGCTTCATTGATGTATGTGAAAGTATCATGTGGGAGCAAGGTATAGTCCGACAAATAAGCTTTTCCTCTTTACAAAAGTTTTCAAGATCATGGAAAAACTCACTTTCATTTTTCGCATCCGCATTGCAATCACCACAATTATGAACAAGCCCTCTCTTCCACACTCGTTGGTAAAGACTAAAAGTTTGCCTACATGTTCAATAAATTCTCTGTGATTATCGTCACACGAGTATGACAAATAGACATTTATAATATGTATGTCTCAATGTCCAAAGTGACATCTAACCACACTAATAGTTGGTGAGAGTTCGATGATGTAATTTAATTTTAAAAGCGTGATATGGCTGGGAGACTTCATTGAAGCTGACCTCCCTTCTGATATCTCTGATGACACACCCATAGACATTAAGCCCGACATCCCAGTACATATCTAGTACATTCATTGGGGAATGCTCCAATGTCGCCGCTTGCAAGTATTACCCACTCTGTTGCCGGTAAAATTCGCGTTACCAACACCTCCTAATTGCCCTCATTTATTCGCAAAAATGCACACATATGTCGTATCCACACAACGATAGAGCCCACGATTGCTTCCGATAACCCATACTGCAGTGAAAAAATACATCTCAACCTATAGCCAATGCCGCTCCTCTTCATTCCCAATCTGTGACTATTGATCGCCATAACATATTAGATTTTACCCTAACATCTAAATTTCAGAAATGGACATATGAATTTGACTCTGTTTTTGACCACAATATTTCTGGTTATAATTGGTTTTATATCCCCATCACTTACACGGTTAATATGGGCCCAGTCCTTCCGCCACGACTCATTGGCCGTTTACCATTGTATAACAGTAACAAAGTGGTTGAACTACGGAGCAAGTTCTTTTTATTCAGATCTTCTTCGCACATGACTCTATGAAATATTGTGGCTACCCCCTTTAAAGAGACGAGAGTATATGCTAGATCAGCCGTAGGAATGCCCGCTTCCGAAACCACCTTAGAAGAGCGTATGTGTAGAGAGTTAGGATATTGCAGTCATGTCAAAATTACAGACGACGTGTTCTGTGACGCACAGTTACTGACTGAGCTACCGCCTATTTCCTAGTAAAACTATTATCTGGCCCACCTCCACATCCATTTTGGAACCAAGGTTCCATCTCCAATAGTCCCCATCGCATTGCATCTCTATCCTCGTGAACGTCCATCTAATGTGCGCTCATTTATTAGTGCATTCAGAATGCTCTCCCATGTTTTACCAGTTTGTGCACCCCCCCCCCCTCTGACCACTTATACGCTGGTAAAAAATCTCAAGACATGATTCTTTGATCGGATGAATCATTCTGCTTTCGAAGCTGATCAAGACTTTCCGCCTGGCAACAAGACAATTCTGATGATCGGTTGTAGTTTGCCGTCACTGATGGGACCATCAAGGCACATGGCATATGTACCACCCTATACGCCATGCCTAATGGCAAACCTCGCCTTGGTTGATATTCCAGCGCAAATTAAAACGAAACCAAGTAAGATGGTTACTCATCGAGATTGAAGCACCAGGCATAGCTCGTGCTGTTAAACACTTCAGCCCATAGGCCTACATTCATTATCAAATCCCACATGCGTGCATATGTGTTAACGACAGATATCAAACCATGTGTGCAAGCGTACGAAAAACTTTCCAAGGGTGAATTTTCGGCCAGTCCTCTGGAGTGTCTCCCTTTTTTCAACTATCAGTAGATATCAGGTTTTCGTTCAGCACTTAGCCGGTACAGCCAACAACCCGTCTGACCTTGCTAGCCGTAATGCTGTCTGTCAAATCTACACTTTCATATCAACTATGGAACAATGCGTTGTTCGATCAATCACTGTTAACGACATATTATCAGGCAATATCAACATTCCTGCCTTGTTACAGTCCCACTAAATGCCCCAACTTCCGCCGTGCTCACGCACACTTAACACAAGGACCACGGCCCTCCAACAAGTCGATGGACTAAGACTACAACAAGAAACTCAAGTGAGATCTCGCATGTTAAATCAAAATGTTTTTTCATTACATCATATAACCTTAAAACCTGTCACTATACTACTAGATTCGCTTTCGCCCAATAAAAAAGGCGGCGTTCATCAATCACCAGCATTCATCTACAAAACCATCTCTTACTCATTTCGCCTTAAAATATACATGTTCATTACATATAGAGTTTTAGTATGTACGTACTATGTAATTCCAGACTCATTATAAAAGTACTTGCTGTTCTTGGCCCTTTACAAAGTAAGCCTATAAATGCGGTTAACATGATTAGTTGATTAGCTTCACTTATCAGTGGTGGGGGAACACCTAATGTGGAAAACCCTTCGAGTCTGGGCAGACACTTGACGTTTTTCCATTCACGCCACTGCTTTCAAAAGTCCACATACAGGCTACATATGTCGCACACTCCGCTAAGTCTATGATAAATAATGGCTATTGACAATAGGATGATTACAAAATAGGGAGGTAAGCGACATAGAGACCATCGATAGAGCATCCCAAGCAATCACGCCAGAGGGAAAAAGCCCTAAACAGAACCACACTGCAAGGGCTACCCAGACCCCGTGGGCAGCGGGGTTTTAGGCGCAGCAGGTAGCACACTGGCTAGAGCGGGAATTGAACCAGGGACTCCTGGATTCAAATTCAAACATTCTAACCACTGCACCAACTGCCATGACATTACATAACATTACACAAAAGGTTCAATTTTAGCTACATTACAAATACAACTGTGATTAATGTATCTTTGTTGTAAATTATTGTATCTTTAAAGGACACAAAAAATCATCATTACTATAAATTTATAAATTTGCTATCCACAAAATGGCAGACTAGACAGAATTATAAACGCGTTCAAAGTTATAAAACGATGTAGTATCGCAGGCTAATAATAAATTGGTAATTACTATACATATATCATCTTTAACCAATTTAAATTACTGGAGAGAAATGCACAGGAAAAAACCTTTACCCCTGAGGAAAGGTTTTTTCCTGTGCATTTCTCTCCAGCTATTGATAGAACCACATTGGCTATCCTAATTACCATCACATGTATTTAAATTACGTAATTGATTATGACAATTGCTGGAACCTTCACTTTGCGGTGTTCCATGCTTACAAGATCATCGTGCCTCAATCAATGGCGTAAACATTATTTCATTTGCATTTCGCTCCAAAACAATGTACGTATTGGCGAAGGTCGTTGATTGGCGAAATTGCATTGCATTTCGCGTTGAAGTACCTGATGACATTTCCGCGTGGTCGCCAATTTCTAAACAAACATGATGCGCTGCATGTGATATCTCTCGAGCAATGAAAATGCAGTTTTACCTTGCCACAGCAAGGAAAAATGACACGCCCCGCACATAGTCAAAGATGGCGGGCCGCTTCTTGGTAGATAATTGTGAAGAGTTACAGAGTATACTGGAAGCGGAGGGTAGCTCCGCCAAAAAATTAATCGTATATTTTACAGGTAAAGAAGACATTGACTCTGGAAGAAGTTGGTGTTCTGATTGTGTTAAAGGTTTGTTTATTTGTTATCGTAATTAATACTAGTATCATATCGTTCGACGCCCTATTTTCGATCACTTTTAGTTTTACCGTCAGCTGTCAAAGGACGTTGGCGGTCTCGGGATTCGGCAATAGATGGAAAATGGATTGAGCTTGATTATATAAAATGGGGAAGATTGAACGTAATTTGGTTTCTATAACTAAGTTTGTTAGTACTAAGTGATCGAATTAAGGTCTCTCCACTATAGTAGTAGTATTACTGTAATAAACTATTGTGACTCCTGTAATTTGAGCGATCCGGTGTCGATTTAGTTATTTCCTCGCAATATATATAATGTATTATAAATAAAATATGCCGGTGCCAGATGATTCGCTCCATGAACTTTTCATCAATTACTATGAGGAGGCGATTCAACCCGCTAATTTTCATTGACAATCCAATGCACTCAGTGGGATCGAATAATTATGTGACCAATAATAATATGTATCGAATACTTAAACCAAATAAACTTTTGTTTCTTTGGTAAAACTATACAATGTGCTATAATAATTTAATGATTGTTGTAACATACGTGCTAACTATTTATCCCGGACAATTCCAGCCGCCATGGTGCAGAGGCAATTCGACCCAATGTATGATAGTTTAATAAGCCGTTGATGATTTCACTATAACACTAATCCAACAATTGGTGTAGTATATTGAAGGAGATTGTTGCCCAGACTGATATAATACATGCACAATAATAAAGTCCTTATATATAGTTAGTAGAATAATTTGTGCTAACTCGATACAATATTCATTAAATGCAGGAGTAGACCTTGTCATGCATCTTGATAATACTGGTGTTTCAATTTGTCCAACTTGAATCAGAATTTGAAAAAAAAATATCGGCAAATTATTGGAATCTGTCTGTGGTGAGAAAAACGATAAGCACTTCGTCCACATTCATATGTACTAATGTGAATCGACCTCTGTGATCGATTACAACCCTGTCGCAGTGGAGAGGCTTGCGTGCCTCAAACGATCTTGAGAGCTATGCCGGCGGGGATACCTGTATCCCTGGTAGGTCTTACCATGCCGGACAGGTCGAGGGTGAGATCCCAGACTAATAGTGATCCCTGGCTCTCCAGGTTGGGGTTGGGCAACAGGTTAACAATTTGCTACTGTAAAAAAACTTACCGTTACAGAAACAAACACAAATGACTTGACTTTTCTGTGGGACAATGTCAATGCCTGTGTTTCAAATGAAGTATGACTGCTGCTCGACACGCCCGCAAGGAATTGAACCACACGATGGAAGCATTTGCGAGCCCCAAAAGGCGGATAAAAGTTGGTTGGTGGAATGTCCGAACCATGTATGCTTTTGGCAGGACTGAGCAAATAACAAGCGAGATGAACTACTATGGCTTTGATGTGTTAGCCATAAGCGAGTGTAAGTGGCAAGGATGTGGGAAGGCGAAGCTTGGTGGTGGTGATATGGTATTGTATTCGGGGCAAGACCAGGGACATGAAAGCGGCGTAGCGATCGTGGTAGCCAAGAAGAACGTGAACTGTCTGCTTGGGCGGCAAGTTAATTATCGGATAATAAGAGCAAACACATTGCTAATTTCTGATCCAAGAATTAAACTGAAAACTATGGGTGGCCGATGTTTTGTGAAGGCAGTTCCTACACTTTGGGACAAGCCTCCCGCAAACATTTAAACAATTACCAATCTTGAATTGTTTAAAAAGGCTCTCAAAACTCATCGTTTTACCACCGTTGATCGATAGCTCTCTGTTCTCATACACTCCAGTTATTTTTATTACATCATATTCCTCATGCAAGTTAGGAATAATTACAGTTTTATACAGTTTAAATACAGTTATTTTAGATTGTTAACTATTTTCTTTACCTGTGATCTCGCTGTATATGTCTGTAAGTTAAAAATGGTGGAGTGAGCTTACTGCATACAGAATATATACACATGTTATTTACATGCCAACACTTGAAGACATTTTTTAACATTACAATTTAATAGGAAATATATGAAGTATGGTACTTATTAAATGTATCCCCCAAGGAAGTAACGAATATAATTGACCAATATTATTTATGAAATTTGGCTTCTTAAATGATAGGTATTTTTTATGGAAATAAGAAGTCACCTGGTGTTATCTATCTGCTCTATGTAGTATGTACAGTAGTTATGTACTTGACAAAAAATTCAAAATTTACGACGCTGCAAGCATTTGGTTACATGCATATTGAGAAAACGTATTCACTTTCACTTATTAAAATATTGTATATACAGAAATTGTGATGTTAAAATAAAAAACAACTAATATATACATTATACACAATGATACAATGTATTACTATTAAACCGTATATACCCGCCTGTAAGTCGATCCGCCTATAAGTCGACCCCCCCCCCAACTCTGGCCCATGAAATCGTGGTTTTGCTCTTGACCCGCCTATAAGTCGAGAGTGGAGTTTGAGGGTGCTAACCCTTCTTCAGTCATTCACGGCGATCGGCCGCCATTATAATTTGGATGGGAAACTTACCCTATGCTGTATTCTAATAAATGTCTTTCAGTCTGAGTGCCGTTCTCGTTACGATCACGCCACTCTGACGGAAATCAGCGACCCAGGCTTTTTAATTTTTATTGACCCTCCTATAAGACGGGGGGGTAGACTTTAAGGATTGAAATTTTGTCTTTAATAACTGTCTTATAGGCGAGAATATACGGTAATTGATGGCCTGATGCGATATGTATTGACATAACATTTATATAATATTTAAAGAGTTTACATGAGCATATACATACTTTAGTTTTCTAGTTGTTTTTGCATAATTATATGTTTTACCATATATTTGAACATAGACAGTGATTTACCTATTTTAAGTTCTGGTGTCAAATTATTCCAGTGTTTTACTTCGGTAATAGACATAAAAGATTTTAAAACCATTTTATGATATATCACATTAAAATTGGTACTTGATTGGCATATATTTGATACAAAGATACAAAAGTAGCACAATAGTCTCTCTGGTAGGAATTCATGAATAATTATATATATATACAACCTGTATTGAAGATATAGTACTTTTAAATACGAGTAGTTGAGTGAATTTTATAAGTTGGCTGCAGATGTACGTTTAGGAACAGTTTTTATAATTCTAATGGCTTTATTTTGTTAGGTTGATAGTTCATTGTTATGGGTAGCCTAGTAATTGCCCCATACTTTACAACAGTAGTTTAGATGTAATAATATATGATAGCAATACTTTATATACTGTAGTATTGATAAGTTTTTAGCAATTTTCATTTTATATATATATGTTTGATATAAGCTATCCATGTTATTATTTGTCATTACGCCAAGAAAATTTACTACTTTGTCTATAGTTGAGCCATTAATAGTTAAGCTGGGATTGATACCAATGGATTTATTTGTGAATATCATTTAATTAGTTTTAGAGACATTCAATGACAGTTTATTTTAAACCAAATATCAAATTTTTCTAATTCGTAACACATTTGCATAATTTGCAACAAGTCGTTGTTCACCTATAATGACAATGTCCCTAATACATCATAATTACATATAATAGATTGTATGATCTTAGAGGACCAATCATATCATCGCTCTTGATATTGCGCACCAGGTATAATTCACAATTTTCCATAGATATGTAAAGGTGATCAGTGTTCACATAGGAAGATTATATTTAATTTTTATTTCGAGCCATTGCGCTCTTAAGATACATGTTAACTCTAATATTTTCATTCCTCTCAGTGAAAAAAGTTAGAGTAAGATCACATGTGATGATGATGATGATAATAGTCTGTGAAATTTTAGTTTTACTTCTGTATCTTTATGCATTCTTTATTTTTACATATGATTGCCAGCAACTGGTATATTTCGTATTACAATATTTCTAAGAGTTTGTATTGTTTTTGTGTGCTTCAGCTCATCCTGTGATTGAGAAGCATGCCAAGAACCTTGATGACAGTTCAACATTCATTACCTGTATTGTTGGCGATAGGCCCACGTATGCCTCCAACTAAATTATTTACTGTTTCCTATGTCAGTGTAGTATAATCCAAGTAATGTTACTTGTATATTAGCATGGCTACATGGCACTCTACAATGATTTGCCGAATGAAGTATACTAGTTGTACCAAAGTTCGTATTAACTGTCACAACCATATATATATGAGAACCACCATATAAAAATGAGTCTTAAGTCGGGATTTCCAAATTGGATAAATAGCGTTTACCCACTATGGGAGAGACCGGAGAGTCAAAAATATAAATTTTTCAATTTTGGGTATTTACTATTTTTGGATACTATGGATATTATTCTATACATAAAAATAATAATGTATAATGTTATTATCAAAAAAACTGTATTTTAAATCATTTAAAATCACCTATAGTATTTTTTCTTATGTAAATTTATGTTACAAACAAAAGAAATACGGTCAACTTTGGTGGATATCTTCTGTGATTTTGATTTAATGTGATAGAATATTGAATATATTATAACTTTTCCATTGATGCCTCATTTGTCATGTTTGATAGAGTATAAGATTGTGGTTGCTATGGACTTTTGTTTTTCCCCCTACATTAATCTTTAAACGTGTTTTTCTCGGAATTTTGTTATATGAACACCGTTTACGTAATTATCAATATCTCTGGAAGTAATTGAAATTGAGGTATTATCATGATTCTGGTATCATTGCATTCCTTAGAGCTTGTTCTTTTAGATACAGTAAAAATATGAAATATGTAAGATTCTAACTTAAGACTCATTTTGGCATGTTGAGTCACATATTGCTATAGGATTAGTTATTTTATCCATAGGGTACTTGGTCTGAACCCTAGATATTCGTTTCAAGTTGAACTAATAATCGCATTACTATGAGCACATGAGGTGGAGACTGAAAGTGTATTTTCTATAAACAACACTCCATAAACTTAGGTGCAACCTGGGAATTACAGAAAGCTTGTATACACTATCAATATCAATGCATTGGAGCACAACCTTAACCCTTTGCATGCCGATCTATTATAGACCAGGTACCCCGCAATACAGTGCGAGTCAAAAAAAATGTCCCCCTTTTTAATTGCCCTGGGAGACGCCCATCATGTCAAATATTAATATAATATATATATCTTTGGAAAGGTACATCTCTCCTCTTTCCAAAGAGTGGTCAAC
>WURV02202328.1:0-11566 GCA_011762755.2 Epimenia babai
TTTTTACTCACTGGTGGTGGTGGCGTGGGAACTGCATCGTATTACTGTGTGATATCCTGATGGATGCTATTGAAATTTATTGACTGCCTGTTATGTTCTCTAGGGTTCTACTCCCCCAGGTGGATGCTGTCATGCACTTACCTGCTCATATCGGTGACTTATTACTCTTAATTAGATAATTAAATTTTGTTTATTGTGTCATCTGTCCATTAATGTTTTTGGCTGTTCTTTCAATTTTTAGAAACTAAAATTATTATCCCAGATGTTAAACCCTTTATTAAATCTACATTATTAGCTCACCTAAGCTTATGCTTGGTGAGCTTTACTGATCGGACTTTGTGCATTGTCAATCCCGCACTCTGTTCGATGTGTACATTTTCTTTAAAAGTTGTCTCAGAAACCACTTAACCTAAAGCTTTGTAATTTTGCAGATCCTGTCTCTTGGTAGGTCTTATTCAGATTTGTTCGGCGTATCGTCATCCGATATGTGTGTGTGTGTGTGTGTGTTTGTGTGTGTATGGGGGGGGGTGTGTGCGTGTGTGTGTGCGTGTGTGTGTGTGTGCGGATTGGTGTGTGGGTGGGTGTGTGCGCGCGTGCGCCGAGAACGCTCCCCTGCGGGATACCAAATTTTATAGGATACTGCATAGACTGATGTTCGCCAGTCTTGATTACAAACTATCGTTTAGAAATGTTGGACAGTATCCAATCAAGAGCTGTGCCTTTAATACCAAAAACCTGACGCAAGCATGATATTAAAATGTCATTGTCAATAGTATCAAAGGCTGCAGAAGGATCGAGAAGGACAAGGAGGACTGATTGACCAGAATCGAGAAGCTTCAGTGTGTCATTAGTGACAGCCAGTGTTGCCATTTCGACGCTATGGTTGGAGCGATATGCAGATTGTATGGGCGGCAGCAGGTTGTGTTGTGAGAAATACGAGATTAACTGTTTGTTAGCAAGACGTTCTAGCCATTTAGATATTTGTTGCACTTTCGAAACTGGTCAGTAGTTTTTAAGCAAGTTGCTGTCTAGATCTGCTTTCTTTAGTAATGGTTTGATCGATGCGCATTTTAATGATTCTGGAAAAATGCCTGAATTAAAGGAAAGATTGAATAAATAAGCAAGTGGATTTACTAAGACCGGAAGTTCAAGGGTGTGAAGAGTTTTTAAGATGGGATCAACAGCATAGGTTTTGATGGGCGTTCTGTGATGAGTTCAAGGAGTTTGTCAGCAGTTGTTGGTTCAAATGTGAGAAATTCTGCTTCACTCTCGTCGTGTTAATACTGTATGTTGACACATGATTCATCAAGTGTGCTGCGGATTGAATCAATTCTATCGTTAAAGTATTGAGCAAATTTATCAGGAGGAAGTGTCAGTGGTATATTAGTAGGTTACACTTGTACAGAATTTGCTTTATTCGTTAATTCAGAAAAGGTATCAAATAGCTATTTTTGAGATGCTTTGAATTCATTAATTGAATTTGTAAAATATTCTCTTTTCTCTTCTTATATGATTCGGACTGCGTTTGCTGATGACTTCTTGAATGCTTTAAAATCTTCATCTAGTTTAGTTTTCCCCCATTATCTTTCATGCCTGCGGCGTGTACAGTGAGATTCTTGAACCGTACTCGTGTACCAGGGGTTCTCTTGCCTCTTAGGGCTGTTTTTGAAGAGGTCTGTTTTTCAACAGTGTTGCTGATAGCTTCTTTAATTGGGAGGAGACAGGAGATGGTTAAGCATTGTGCGGTTGGAAGATGGACTTTGGATAAGCGTCTACCGGTTCTCGAAGAATTAGCATTGTGACGATGTTGATGGTGACTACCAAAGGCGGTAGAATGCCTCACCTGAGTTTGGAAATGATCGGAAACTGCGTGTTGAGTAACTAGTGGATTAGTTATTGGCCATGAAGAAGACTTGTAAGCAATAATGTCTAGGACATGGCCTAGTTTGTGCATCGGTTAATTAACAATTTGATTGAGTGAAAACATATCTAACAATTCATTAAATCTTTTGGTGTTGCTGTCTAGGATGTCATCTATGTGTACAATGACATCACCTACAAGTAGGTTGTCGTACAATGCAATGCACTGCATAATTAAACTTTCTAATTCATCTAGGAATACAGAGAATGCTACTTCTTAAAGCCCATAGATTAACATTACATGTGTTGGTACATAGGTTTCTAATTTTACTTCTAAATACTCAAAGCTGCCTATCTGATGGTGATAACCTGTTACATTTTGAATATCTAGGGAATTCTTTAAGATGACACAATTCCCCCGGCCATTTTTGTCAGCCTT
The DNA here is from genome assembly GCA_011762755.2 of Epimenia babai. Lineage (NCBI taxonomy): Eukaryota > Metazoa > Mollusca > Solenogastres > Cavibelonia > Epimeniidae > Epimenia > Epimenia babai. The sequence goes on from WURV02202328.1 coordinate 2,300, forward strand.
GTGTGGACAGTTTATAATGGAGTAGTTAGCTGGGAGAACATCGTGAATAACAGTTCCATTTGCACTGCATTTCTTGTACTATGTCTCGTTTATAAAAATAATGTCAATGTCATTATCAATTACAGTTTCATGTATGGAAAGTTCGAAAAGATTGGACATTCCATTGAGCAATGTTGAGTGAGCAATAGCTGCTGGTCGATGTATCCTTGATTGTAGGTATAGAGAGAAGGTTGCTTCTGTTGATGGTTTGACGGTCAGTGGAGGTATTCATGGATCGATAATGGTGGGTATCGGTTTTTGATTAGTGGCATAATAATCGCAACGTCCCTCAGCGCCATTAGATGCCTCTAAAATGTCGAGCAGAGGGGTTATGGTGAGAGGATATTTGTTGACGAGTTTGTTGATTTATTTATGCCGAGGACTAGATTTTTGAGTCTGTGATGAAATTACCATAGGTATTGGTCGTGCATTACTATGAAGCTGATACTGAATGATAGACCTGATGAGACGGCTTCTGTCGCGGAGCGTAACACGATGCTTTTAACGGCGCTGTTGAGGATTCGTTAAGATTGTTTGGATAGATCTGGCTTGAGAGTAATCGGAGGCAGACTGATTTTGAGTTTCGGTGAGTAGGATAGCATAAAGAGCAAGGAGTGGTAGCATCATTGCATCGCGAGTACTGGCTAGTGATTGAGGAGATAAGGTTTATCTCATGTTTATTTACAATGAGACGACAACATAGCGGGGAGGCAAGCGACATAGTGACCACATATAGAGCATTTAAAGCACAGTAAATGTCAGAGGGGAAAAGCCCCAACAGAATCACACTGCATGGGCTACCCAGACCCCATTGGGCAATGGGGTTTAAGGCATTTTCAGCCCGAAAAACGCCACAGTTAGTATACTTGTTAGAGTGGGATTTGAACCGGGGACCTCTGCATTCAAATCCAAGTGCTCTTACCAGGTTGGCGCTAGTGGTGCAGTGGTTAGAAGCGTTGCCTTTCATGCGAGAGGTTGCGAGTTCGAACCGGCACAAACCAGGGATTTTTTCTCGCGTCTTCCACGATAGCTATGATTTCTACGATTAGCAAGATTTTCGTGCTTGAATATCGAGAAAGATTCATCGTGAAATGGTTTATTATAATATATATTAGGGTTGTAACAGGGCAGTGTTGTACAAGCGACTGACATTTAATTATCAAGTAGCACGAAAACCTCGCCTTTTCCCTTTTTTAACCACCACGCCTCCTGCCCCCCTGACAATACATTCAACTAAGCCCATCGTTACAGGAGACTCAATCTTTGTTATTGTAACACACGCCGCTGGACAATACCAAGTCATTAAACAATGGAAAAGTATCAGATAATCACAAGAAACAACAAACCTGGCAGCTTGTGCGATGAAAGAAATGGGAACAATATCGCAAATTTCAGTTCACAGATGGACAGCGTTCAATCAGGCCCGGAAAACCTTCTATCCGAGATCCAATCGATGTAGCAGAGTTTGGCGATGATTTTGGCACTACTAGCACAGATTACACGACTAGAGGACACCATAAAGGCAAAGGACATACGCATTGCTGAATTCGAAGTTAGAGTGGATGATCAAGAACAGTACAGCCGAATTGATAATGTCATCATTGATGGGATGGCTACTGTGCTAGTTCGTTGTCGGATGCAACGCCAGCAACGAGAGAGCAAATAATGTGACCCCAGGGACAGATGCCAAACAAAAGGACGTAGACATCAGAGACATTGTAACATTCTTCAAAGACCAAGTCCACGTGCCAGTAAACGAAAATGACATAAGCACCATTCACTATCTACCTGGTAATCGTTCAATCAATGGAAAGATGACTGAAAGCATTATTGTTTGATTCAGCCGGCGCTGCGCTAAGGATACGGTCCTTAAGGAAAGAAAAAACATAAAGGGTCAGCGTGTGTACATTCATGAACATCTGTCCAAGAAAAACAGTGACATTGCCAAAAAAGCACGTGACCTACAGAAACAAGGAAAAATTTTGTTGATGTGGACCAGAAATTGCCAAGTTCTTGTCAAGGTTGGTATCGAGCCACACGCCCGTGTCCACCAAATCAAGAGCATGGCAGACTTCGTGTTGCATGGACTTCATTGACGCTGCGCCAGTGACCGAGCCACTGCTGGAGATGACACACGGACTGCCTCTCACTAACAATTTACAGCCTCCTCCTATTGTCTTAAGTACGCTTAACATAAGTCTTTGGTATTTTGTACGCTTAACATAAGTCTTTGGTATTTTGTAGACATCAATATATAATAAATAAAATCTCAAAAACCACACATTATGAAAGTACAACATAACAACATGTGCAATAGATGTAATAATAGTGTACTAGGTTACCCCATTACATATGTTAACTGATGATAGATGGTTCACTCTAAATGCACAGATCTAACTAAGTCTATCTGATAAATAAAGAATTCAATGAGAGTGAATGGTTCTCTTAAAAGTGCATTTGTGATAATTTTGTTTTTTCAACTCTCGATGATGATCAACTTACGTATTTTCTAAAGCATATCCGGAAAATCTACATGATATCTTTAATTTATGCCAATCATACAATTAGAGAACTTTTAAAATTAGCACTGATATAAATGACGAGGACTACAGATACAATGACGAGATTGAAAGGGACTCAGAAACTAATTTCTATAAAAACATAAATATAAACTCACCCTATTTAACAGATGACGAATTTATTAAACGCTATGGATCACTTTCAGGCAAAAGAAACATTTTTCCATGATTCACTTCAAGCAAGGAGCTTAACCTTTTTAATGGCGTAGCGACATAAACTTCACTGGTTTACCGGCGAAGTGACATTTATGCCGTCTGCACCGAAGGTCGTATGTAACAAATATTTTCATTAGTCAATCAACTTAAGGGAATCTCAGGAACGTTCGATTACATTCGGATTACCTTTCTGCCTCTGTTTTGTTACTTTTTACCATGTGGTGGGTTACTTATATAATAATTGAACACTAAAAAACAAGTTAGCATACCCGGAAGTGAATGAAATAGCATTTTAGTAAAATGGAAACACTTGGCGCGAAAGCTAGCGCATTTTCCCGGCAAAAAAGCCGTAAAAAATATAATGTTCACGAAGTTATACGCCCTATCCGACAAAATCCCAATCGATGTAAAGAAATCGGCATAAAATACATGTACATATGATATCGATGATGAAACTTCTGTCTTTCCTATATATATACTAATAAATGGGTACTCAAGCATTGCTATTGCAGATAATGGCTTGGGAAGTAAAAGTGTAATGGATATAATATTTCAAATGTCCTTCAAATTGTGCCTTTGGCAAGCATCAATCTACCTTTGGTAGGCTTCAATAAGCTCCTGTATGTGTATGTAAGTAAAAAAACACAAACTCAATATATAGTGATATATGAGTATATATTACTTAATTATGATGTCAATATCATGAAAAAACAAGGTTATAGTCACATTACATAATTATGGTCTATTTATAGGCACATATGCATGTGTATTATATATCTAACCGTTAAGAGGGTTAAAAAGTAATTTTGTTAATATCCAAAACTATTTGTGCAATTTGAAATACTCCTTTGAAATCATAGCTATATCAGAAATATGGCTAACCACAGACGATTCCAAGCTCGACAGTATCGTTGGTTACACTGGTCACTTCGTCTGCAGAACTAAAAAAGGTGGTGGCGTTGCTTTATTTATTAGCAATAACCTGAATCATAAGTTGATTCCAAAAATTTCTTTGGGTGAAAAGATTGTTTTGAATGTGTATTTGTAAAAATCGAATTACATCGTAAGAAATCCATTAATGTTGGATGCGTATATAAAGCCCCTAATGTTTATTTGTCAGAGTTTAATAACAAGTTTTTGTAATTTTCTAGAAAAAACCAAGTATAAGTTAACCTATGTCTGCGGTGACTTTAATATTGATCTCCTAAAAAACTATTCCAATAATTAATGTTTTGTGTTTATAGATCAAATCTTTAGTGTTGGTCTATACCCTGTGATAAACCAACCAACAGGAATTAGGAACCATAGTGCCACCTTAATTGATAATATATTTACTAACGAGCTCAATGATTATATCTCAAGTGGTATCTTTATTAATGACATCTCTGATCACCTATCAATTTTTCAAATATGTAGATATACCTGCCCCAATGATGAAACAATAGAATATACTTACAAACGCAAACTATCTAATGAATCTATCAAATTTACGCAATAATCTAGACTTTCACGACTGAGAATATTCTCGCAAAGACCCCAATACTGCATATACGGTAAGCATTTTTACGACCAATTCAATAATATCCTTGAGTGAGTCTCTCCTCTTCAAAAAGTTGAATTAAAAAATAAGGGGAAAGAAAAACTATGAATTACATCGGGAATCACGAAAGCATGCAAGAAAAAACTCATGTGTAAAAAATTTCTTAGTAATAGAACTAGCATCAATGAAAACCTTTATAAAAATGAGAAAAACAAATTAATGCAACTATAAGGAAAGCGAACATGGACTATTTTTCACAAAAATTGTTAAAAGTGAAAGACAACATAAAAGAAACATGGCGGATTCTCAATTCTCTAATAAAAAATGACCATTTTGCAAAGCCAAAGGAATTCAAATATAACAATCAACTCATTAAGGATAAGACTAACATTGCCAGTGGGTCCTAACTTAGCCAAACAAATACCTGTAAGTAACAATGCCTCGTTTAGTAATTGTATGCCCATCCCAAATGACTATTCTTTCTTTCTCTAATCAGTCACGGAAACCGAAATTCTCAACATTATTAATTCATGCCAAAGAAAGACATCTCTAGACCACAATAGTCTAAACATGACTATTGTTAAAAATATATGCGATGTCAATACCGCACTACTATGTTACATCTTCAATCTATTGTTCGCCACAGGACTAGTGCCAAATGACCTTATAATTGCAAAAATAGTTGCTATGTTTAAATCTGGGGATGCCACCGAATTTACAAACTACGGACCAGTTTCTATTTTACCGCAATTTTCTAAAATCCCCGAAAAACTGTTCAACATCCATCTTATGCAATTCATACATAAAAGTAACATTTTATTTAACGGACAGTATAGATTTCGACAGTCCCATTCGACATCATATGCGTTGATAGAGCTCATGGAATATATTACATCAGCTAATGATAACTCAAATAACCATGGGTATGTTCATTGATCTTAAAAAAGCATTCGATACAATCAATCACAGTATTTTATCTAAATTATGTCATTATGGCATACGTGGTATTGCACTGGCTTGGATGAGCGACTACCTTTCAAATCGCCAACAATTTGTATGTTTTAATGGTTAATTCTGAGTATCGGAATGTTGCATGCCGTGTTATATAGGGATCAATATTAGGCCCATCACTTTTTATTTTCTGTGAATGATATATGTGATGTTTCAAATATACTAACTTATCTGTTATTTGCTGATGACACTAGTCTATTTTACTCAGGTGATTCCACTGAAGAAATCAGTGATACACTAAGTCGTGAATTATTTGAATTGAGTACTTGGTTTAGAGTTAATAAATTGTCGTCATGTAGCCAAAACTAATTTTATCCAATTTGGTCGAGAAAAAATGTCGGAAAAACATGTTTGAATATTGATAATATACATATAGAACAAGTTTCCTCTACGAAATATCTGGGTGTATATATTGATGAGAAAATGTCATGGGAGCACCATATAAAGCACATAGAATAAAATTTCACGTAATTTGTCGTTAATATACCGTTCCAAGTATCTTTTACCTCATACTAATTTAGAAATGCATTACACTCTCATTTTTCCATTTCTTTTTTACTGCAGTGAAATTTGGGACAATATATACAAAACTAGACTACAAAAACTTCGAATACTACCAAAACGTGCTGTTAGATATATTTGTAAATCTGGCTATTTACAACACACCAACTCCTATTTTTAGCTCACCTGAGCTTATGCTTGGTGAGCTTTTCTGATCGGAGTTCGTCCGTCCATCCGTCTGTCTATCCGTCCGTCCGTCTGTACGTCCGTCCGTCCGTCCGATGTTAACATTTTCTTAAAAAAATCTTCCCTTATCGCTTATCGCAGAGGTCTGCCATTTGGCAGATATTGTCGTAGGGATGGTCTTTGTTCATGGTATCATCATCGCAGCTAGGGGAAGTAACTTCTGCCGATGTTCATATTTTTTCTTAAATAATCTTCTCAAGAACCGCTTATCGCAGAGGTCTGTTATTTGGCAGATGCTGTCCTCGGGGTGGTCTCTTCTAGATTTGTTCATGGTATCGTCATCGCAGCTAGGGGAAGTAACTTCTGCCGATGCTCGTATTTTTTCTTAAAAAATCTTCTCAAGAACCGCTTATTGCAGAGGTCTGTTATTTGGCAGATGTCGTCCTTGGGGTGATCTCTTCTAGATTTGCTCATGGTATCATCGCAGCTAGGGGAAGTGACTTTTGCCGCTGTTCGTATTTTTTTCTTAAAAATTCTTTTTCTAAGAACAGCTTATCAAGCTTTCAGTCTTTCAGGAGACTATACGGACTTCTACTCCTCGAAGAATCATGCTACTAATGTGGGTACAATGTTCCGGGGACCTGATAACGCTCTCATGCCCAACTGGTAAGTCACTGTAAAATGAAAGTGGTCATTAAGATGCTCCAGGAGAGACCAGTTAATTCATCAACTCATGGCACATCATCACATATTGTGTAATTTTGACATCTCAACGAGAAGACCCTATGATAACCTAAGTTTTGTGACTTTTTTTCAAGATTATGTTGATTTGTTTGTGTTCATTAGTCTGTACTGTGCACCATGTCGCTACTTGTCAAAAACCAGTTTGGTCGGACTTCGAGCATTTCTAGGCCGTTGTATTATAGCATTTAATCACACATAGCTTATCTCTGTAGGACACACCTACCCGTGGGTTACCATGGCCGCGCTTCCTCTGTAGTAGTGTCGGGTACTCCCATACACCGCCCGAGTGGCCAAACCCGACCGGATGATGGTTAGTTATAAACATCGTCTACACACTCTCAGTGCCTGTGATGTAAGTTAATGTCAATTCTCCTTTGTCTACACACTTTCAGTCTCTGTCAACTGGGCTAATATCAATTCTCCATTGTCTACACACTCTCAGTGGCTGTGAACTAAGTTACTATCATTTGTGCATTGTCTACACTCTCTCAGTAGCTGTAAACTAAGTTAATATCAATTGTGCATTGTCTACACTCACTCAGTAGCTGTAAACTAAGTTAATATCAATTCTGCGTTGTCTACACTCTCTCCGTAGCTGTGAACTGAGTTAATATCAATTCTGCATTGTCTACACACTCTTAGTGGCTGTGAACTAGGTTAATATCAATTCTCCATTGTCTACACTCAGTCGCTGTGAACTAAGTTAATATCAATTCTGCATTGTCTGCACTCAGTAGCTGTGAACTGAGTTAATATCAATTCTCCATTGTCTACACACTCTCAGTGGCTGTGAACTAAGTTAATATCAATTCTGCATTGTCTACACCCTCTCAGTAGCTGTGAACTAAGTTAATATCAATTCTGCATCGTCTACACTCTCTCAGTAGCTGTGAACAAAGTCAATGTCCATTCTCTATTGTCTACACACTCTCAGTGGCTGTGAACTAAGTTAATGTCCATTCTCCATTGTCTATACACTCTCAGTGGCTGTGAACTAAGATAATGTCAATTCTGTGAATTAAGGTCATGTCCATTATCTATTGTTTGTTTTCACTCTTAGGGGCTATGAACTAAGTTCATGCCCATTCACCATTGTCTACACACTCTCAGTGGCTGTGAACTATGTTAATGTCCATTCTCCATTGTCTGCACACTCTCAGTGGCTGTGAACTAAGTTATTGTCTATTCTGTAAACTAAGTTAATGTCCATTGTGCATTGTCTACACACTCTCAATGGCTGTGAACTAAGTTAATGTCCATTCCCCATCGTCTACACACTCTGGATGTGAACTGAGTTAATGTCCATTCTCTATTGTCTACACTCTCAGTGGCTGTGAACTATGTTAATGTCCATTCTCCATTGTCTTACACTCTCTGTGGCTGTGAACTATGTTACTGTCCATTCTCCATTGTCTTACACTCTCTGTAGCTGTGAACTAAGTTACTGTCCATTCTCCATTGTCTTACACTCTCTGTGGCTGTGAACTAAGTTTATCTGAACTGCGTGTTTTGCATTTAGGTGTTATTTAGTTTTAGTTTAGCATGTCTCTAGATTAATTCAGTGTAGCCTGCCACATTCTAGTAGGCTCCACTGTCACCGCAAGTTGGTGTTATACATTAGTTTAGATAAAGTTTTGAAATTTATTAAATGATGTTAAAATTAATTACAAAATGCACTATATGATATTTGAAGAAAACAAAATTTGATAAAGCATTAATTGTAGCAGTAGTAAGTTGAGTGTGTAAAAGTTCTTTATCACGAAAAACAACACAAGATTTGTGAAAAAGATAGTTGTAGTCTAACATGTACTAAAACTGGTTCTATTCTAAAACTATGGTAATTATTTGATTCCGATATTTTACTGCAGCAAAATCACCTGTTTTTGGTGCGTGTAAACTTCTGGATTTTGAATTGGAGATGGCATTTTTTGTTGGTCCACGAAACAACATGGGAGAACCGATTGCCGCGCCTCGTGCTTCTGATCACATATTTGGGATGGTGCTCATGAATGACTGGAGCGGTATGTGTATCATAAATTAAATCTTGTCATTAAATTGCATTTTCGATAATTTTCGTGAAATGTGTGATTTGATGTACCACAGCTATGTTTTCATAGGTGTATGACAATAGGGTTGTGTGATTAATTCAGCGCGGGACATCCAAAAGTGGGAGTACGTACCACTTGGTCCGTTCCTGGCTAAGAACTTTGGGACAAGTATCTCACCATGGATTGTTACTATGGAAGCCCTAGCTCCGTTTGTCTGCAGTAATACTGTGCAGGTAAGTTAATGCAATGAATGGTGAATGGTTCTGTTGTCAGTAATTCTTTGTTAGCTCACCTGAGCTTATGCTCGGTGAGCTTTTCTGATCGGAGTTTCTCCGTCGTCCGTCCATCCATCCGTTCGATGTTAACTTTTTCTTAAAAAATCTTATCATGAAATGAAATGAAATGAAATATATTTGATTTAAAGTGCACTATTAGCAACGCTGTCTAACACACTTTACATCAA
>WURV02202339.1:0-11566 GCA_011762755.2 Epimenia babai
CGAGGCTGCGGGCACGTCTGTATTTGTATATCTGTAATTATTGATGAGTTATCTACAACAATAGCTGATATGTTATCGAGAGTGACCTGTGGACTGTCACCGTGAGACAGGTACAGATCTCTGCCTGTCACCGATACACCACCCGTATCAGTCGCAAGATATGGCTATCTGCGTGAAAAAAAAGGGCAGGTTTTTCTTGAATCCGAGTGCAAGACCATGTTGAAATTCTCGTTCTAGCCAGGAAACTAGCTCTCGGGGGTTATCACCCCTTGTTGCGTGCTTGTGCTAGGGTTTCTTTTCTCGGCTATGTTTACGATGTTGAAGGGAGTCTGTGATCGTTCCTGCTATCCCCTACACTCCAGCTGTCCCCTCCACTCCAGCTATCCCTTACACTCCAGCTATCCCTTACACTCCAGCTATCGTCTCACTACAGACGCGTCAGTCTTCACCCTAATATGACATGACTAGACAATCTGTTAAAATTCCGAAAAGATTGGCATTAATAAACAAAGATCAAGTCTCTGTGGTCAGTTTCTATAAATGATCAATGATCTGCCCAATGTGTTCATCCCAACATCGGTTTCATAGCACTAAGTCGTAATAAGAAAATAACCCAAAAATACAATTCAGATATGGAAAATATATAGAGCAAGAGCACATCCTTATAATTCAACATAAATTGCTCCTCAAACCAACATTTATTGTTTAAAAGTGTGCTGAAATCTATTTTTTCCATTCAATAATCCATGATTTTTCTCCCGTAGTCCTGTTATTTACTAATTCTCCCTTTCTGATGAAACTACCATTTTGCTAATGAGGTAAAAATTATTCCAAACAATTTCAGTATATGGTGTGAGTAACAGACTCTTAGATGACCACCATAAATCCCTAAAATTTTACTTCGCGTCACTTCAGACCGTATTGGTTTTGGTTTCTATATCATGGCTATTACCTAATCACTCTTTTAAATATTTATTTTCATCTCACCTGATTTTTTTAGTCTGGATATACAGATTGGCGATAAATCTACTGCGCTGCAAAAAATCTACACTAGATAATTCATTGGCCACTCCCACTATTATGGTCCTACCTCCCGCTCATTTTTATGGTACCCTTACTTACCCACACACTCTTTGCTGTACATGCAACACCACCCTCCTTCCATATTCGGTACATTGGTCATAGTAGTGGCTACTAAATAAATGGCAGATGAAATTCATCATGAGATGTCCATTTGGCAAAGACCTTGTTTTTATTCTAATTTACTTGTCATTGTCAGATCCACAGTTTCAAGGTCATACATCACCTACGTAACTCTGCTATTCCTCTATACACCATTGATGAGATGACGATGTGTTACTTATAATACTGCTCAATACCTCAACCCACCAACTGTAATTAATCACCAATACAGCAACTGGTCCACCATCCATCTAATTATCTGATCTAATGAGAATCACATCGTTACGGCGACCAGTTAATGGCGCATATTGTTCATCCTTGTATCTCTCATCTCCACTCTCCCGACTAGCCTTCTGGCATTCCTACGTTTCTGTCTGTCACCATTCCATTAGTAGTTAATCCAATCTTGTGTTTGCTAGTAGAAATCCTTCCGTACACGACTAATTAATCACTTTACATCTACTGGAATAACATGTCAGGATTAACGTTACACAAGATCGCTACATGCGTCGAAAATTCATCAATATTCATGGCATTAATGACCACAATCTGCTTGTATATGTTAAGCATGTTAACTCGAATTAAAAATATCTTACCTGTATACAGGTACATTACAAAAGTATGTGATTTAGTTACTACTGGTGACTTAATTGTAATATTTAATGTTCGTTTAATCATGGAGTAATTATATACATATATGATTTGTGTAAGAGTAATTCTTTCGAGAATGATTTATGTGGATGTACTTTACTGACTGTATTTTTAGCAGCCACGATTGTAAGTTTAACATCTCTATTTTTAATAACTACACCCTGGGCTACTTTTCATATTTTATCATGGTTTACTTGAATAAATATCATATTTTAACACACAGGCCAATAGTAACCAGTGCCTTATTTTTAGTCTTGCGAACCACCTAAAAGCATCTTTACATATGGTTGAGATGGTTATAAAACTAGGTACACATGGATTTACAGTCAAACCTCTATTAAGCGGCCATTCATGGGAATCACGAAAAAGTGGCCATTAAGACAGGTGGCTGTTTAATCCAGGTTTGACATTTTGACTAGTGTACATGTGAGGAGGAATTTGAAGTGACCGTTATGACAGGTGCCTGCTTAATACAGGTGGCCGTTCGGGCAGGTTTGACTGTAGTTTGGCTTCTGAACTGTGCAGATTTAGTAATGGTTAACTGCACCTATTTACCCTTTCCTAAATCTTGTGTAAAATATACATTGTTTAAAATGAGCAAAAATTCAAGGTATCCTCTAGGTATTTGACCTTAATATGTACTAGTACCTACATAGATCTATCTGAAGTTAACTTTAAATGGCTACTCTGTTGGCACGTGTAACCTGGACATGTTTAACCTTGACAGTATCCACCAAAGACATTGAAACATGACAGATGATCGATGGATATTGGATAGATCTATATTGGACAGATCTATATTGGACAGATCCATATTGGACAGATCTATATTGGACAGATCTATATTGGACAGATCTATATTGGACAGATCTATATCGGACAGATCTATATCGGACAGATCTATATTGTACAGATCTATATTGGACAGATCTATATTGGACAGATCCATATTGGACAGATCCATATTGGACAGATCTATATTGGACAGATCTATGTTGGACAGATCCATATTGGACAGATCTATATTGGACAGATCTATATTGGACAGATCTATGTTGGACAGATCCATATTGGACAGATCCATATTGGACAGATCTATGTTAGACAGATCTATGTTAGACAGATCCATATTGGACAGATCTATATTGGACAGATCTATATCGGACAGATCTATATCATGATGGCTCTCCAGAGTTGACTCTGCCTGTGTACGGAGTGAATTGGCAATGCCTTTTGTTGATGTTAAATACACACTCGTGTAACTGACTCATGTGTGAATTACCCGCTGTATTTACTACAAGTTTATTGCCTCGCTAACCTTTCCCATATTCTCTCTTTAGTACATTCATCCTTTCTCACCACAGGGTGTAATATATCCATAATCATTAAGAGGAAAACAAACAGAATGAGCAGCAGTTATAGTGGTCTTTGTTTTGGCCATGCGCTCGCTACCCAGTGTAAATACTCAATATTTCCTTTGGCATTCCAATAAAAGGTTGCACTTTTATTAAACAAGAATAAGTGATCATGTCATAATATCTTCACGTTGTTTGTCAGCTTACGCGATACATCCTCGAAATTTCGCACGAGAACTATCACTCGTATATTGCCTTCACGCCTTATTATTGGTTTTGTCCAATGTTTGTCCTTGATGAAAAAAATTAAAGCCATTACGTTCGCCTCGAACTGAGTATAATCCTTTCGATATTTGCGGTTTTTTTTTACGTTGTGTTCTGTGATCACCGAGTGGAGAGCATTGAAGCTGTCGGCCATATTTATGATGACGAGTCAGCTGTAACGAGTCTCACGAGGTCTACACACGCAAAAAATAAAAATCACTTAGTGAATATCTCACGATATCTTTATACTCAAAATGCTAAGTTATACTCGCCATTCGGAACAAAGCCAACTATCAGCGCAGATTCGGTGATTTGTCAATGCAGTATCTTTCCCCCGACAAACTTAGCCTAATCTGTTTGTCATATTAACGATAGGCTAGTTTCATTAAGGTCCAAGAATGGCCTACACAACGATTTCCTCGGTTATTTTCCTATTTCTAACTACCGTACCTCCCTGTACCTCCCTGTACCTCCCTCCCTCATCTCAGTCTACTCTCTCTTATAATAAGCATCTTTTGCTGCGTATTCCATCCCCACATCCTACTTCTACCTACGACCCACGTACCTTACGTACAAACATTCTCACAACCACAGGCAAGAATCCTGGATAAGTACACTCCCAACAGTTGACTTATGATGTAGGCTGGTAGTTGGCGTGTACTATACGTGTACTATACGTGTACTGTACGTTACTAAGGAGAAATGTTAACAACACTGTCTAGTGTTCAGTGTTCTAGACCTCATTATTGTATGGAGTAGTCAACGATAAATAAGGACATGACTCATGCCAAGTCACCTCTTGCAGTGCTCGACTCGACTCAACTCAACTCGAGTCAATTCGATTACTCCTGCCTGTATCATACTATCATAACCGACATTGTGACACTTGCTCAACTAGTCAGTCAGTCTGAAATAATTATAATGTCTCCAGCTCCAGGGTGATCGTCGAGGACGTGATCTATTTCTATGAATTTAGTTATTTCACATTAATTCATCACCACTGTTTCGTGTATTGTATCTATTTGTGTTTATCGGATAATATTAATACCTTTTACAGTATAATTATTGAGCCTTTCTTTTATCAAGACCATGTTTGAATCCATGCACTACTGGCAATTCCTTTGATCATATACTGACTGACGACAATTTCTACGCGTATACAGGTAATTTTTTTCATCTATGCTTCTGTTTGTTGGTAATGGTATGGGGGGTTGGGGGACAAAGCCTTTTACCCATAATGCAACACATTTGAGAAGCATCTATTTTACAAAACTCTAAAGAAACTACAGGGTACTGGCGATTCTGAACTAACAGTTCTTGTTACTGAGCGTTGTCAAAAATTTATAGTCCTTTCGCTTACGGTACCCACGAGGAAAGAAAGTGATTCGATACTGTACCGTAGAACTGGATATGAAGACATCATATCCCAGCACTGGCCAACTAGTGTCCAACTGGTGTCCCATGGGCAGCATCTGGTGCGTGGCATGCTTGATGGAGCCCTCAGGCTCTTTGATCAGTGCCAAAATCTAGAACTTTATCGTAGAAGAAAACAGATTTATTATTAATTAATATAATCGTTTGTTGCTTAAAATAATGTTGTGACCCTTGGAAGTTTAAGTAATTGCCAATTTGACCCTCGGAACAAATCTGCCGGTAGTTGGACACTCCTGATATAGACATATCATTAACCAATTGAAATTTCTATATTAATTAATTCTTCAAATACCTTAATAAAAAAAAATATTTGCTGGATAGAGTGAGAGTTAATGGACTTTTATGAGCATTTGATTAATGATAGCCTTTTTCTTTATTTTGATTCGTTAAAAAAATGTTTTCATCGGACTTGTCAATCTATGGAACTTGTTTCCTTGGAGATGACGGGCCTACGGCTATTTACAGATTAATTATGTTTTTTATGTTTTGAGTGAATTTTGTTTTTATTTTGCTACCTTATGCTCTGGGAAAGTTTGTTTATGAGTGTCTAGTGTGTCATGCAGATGTTATGTCAATTAGAGGGAGTAATCGATACAGCTTATGTCACTGTTTCACTCTTGGATAGAGTAATTTATCATCCAATGATATCATTCATCACAGACAATATCACTGAAAAATGTATGTCATTACTGGAAAAAAATATACGTGTCAATATACAATAAGGAAATGGTTTCTCATGCTTATGGAGATAGTATTTCCATTTATTTTAAGAGTATATCGTAATGCTTCGCTGACATTCTTACAATCTGCTCGTGCATGAATTGTAAAATGAGTAAAAGAATCATTTGTATAAAGTACGGAAGAGTAGTAGAAGAAAAAATGGAACTTGGTGGGAAATGCAATTTATTAAAATGTCATAACACTTAAGTAGAGATGGGCTTTTAACTGGAAGGGAGACTATTCTTCGTTCACTTAACCTTGATATCAAACCCTAGACATGACTTGAAAACCTAGATATAGCGTTTTCGGTGAAATTTATCTAATTAGATGACGCGCAGAAAGGGTATACCAAAACTAATCGCACAATGGATTGTCAGTGTCAGGGGAGTTTTGTATTTCAGGGATTGACCTTAGTTTGGCCATTACTACATATATAGCTGGAATGTCCTCTAGTCTGGTTGATCTACACTGGCTGCCTGTATCGCAGGGGATCATGTACAAGATGGTGACCTCAGTTCATAGAGCCATGCACCACTCCAGCTTTACGTACATCAATGACATGTTTTCTAGTGATGTGCCCTCTTGGTCTCTAAGGTCCAGGTTTCAGTCTTTAGTGGTTTTTGAGAGACACCACCTTGCCACAACCCGTAGGTGCTGTTATCATTTTGCGGGTCTTGTCTCTGGAATTCGCTGCCGTTTGAATTGAAAACCTTTATCTCCCTTGATGTTTTTAAATCAATGTGCAATACCTACCTACTTACATTGACTTAAATTTCTATGGTTTTGAGTTTTAATTTTTCTTGTGGGTATTTTAGTAATGTGGCCCACCTTGTGAGCATACAATACACATGGAATGGGGGGAGGTGTATAACCGCTTCATATATTATAATTATATTGTCTTCTGAATGAAATACGTAAGAGATAAGGAAATTGTAAATGTGTTCCACAATCTTGGCTTTGAACATAAGAAACAGAGTGCCAATGAGATGTCATAAGATGATTGAGGTGGGTAGGGTCAAGGGTGGTGCGTCTGTTATTGGAATACCAACTCATCCGCCTATTTTTTGATTTAGCGATACGAAATATAAAATGCATTGATCCCACTCCAATCAATCACTGATGACGACTGTCTAGAATTTTGATCATGCAGAAGCTATACACATGAGGATAGAATATACAAAGCATGGGGGGTGGGGTGCTTTTGCTTTGCTTAAAGATTGTTACTGGTTAGCCGTATGCAAAGACTTATGTTTTTGTGAGTGCCGTAAACAAGATCTTAATCATCAGGATCTGCTCAGTGAGGGGGGGTAACTGGGATGAAATTTTCAGAATTCTGTCGCGTCTTCATGGTTGAGGAATTCCATTTTAAAAAGGCAAATCATTAAAGGTCTATTGTAAATATTCTAAATTCTATAATATTACGTCTGATAAAGTGTATGGCCCGATTAGTAGGAAGTCGTCATGAAAACAGATATACCTAATGATTGGTCGTGACGCATGAGGTTTTTTACTATGATCAGACGCCGTGTTATTGCGATGTCAGTGACTTCTGAAATATGAAAACTGAAACTGAAATATTACGATTAAAGCCGTCCAAATCTTTTATAACAAGAGGAGGTAACACCGATTAAGATAATATTGTTATATTATAGCATTATTCATAAACGTAATCTTAACAGGTGTAGCATGTGGTTCTCGGATGAGTTGAAGAGATTAATTGGGACCTCTGATGGTCCCATCAGTGGTATAGGTTTGTAATAGTATTATACAGTACAATATTGTACCTTGATTAGGTTATCTAATTATATGCAAACTTCCAAAAAGGATATGTCCGAACTAATGGATTTGACATGCATTCTGCTTGTTCTGTAGAGGAGTTGCAAACCTACACCTCTAATATAATCATTGTCTTTCATTCTGGAGAACATTACCATTTGGTGCCTGGGGAACTATTTCCTGAAACTATGTACACAAACTCACTCAGGCTGCGTCTGCTCAGTTGTACTTGTTGAGTGGAGTCATAATCGCCAGTGGCTCCTGTGTGTTATTTCTGTTAATTGGTTAAATTCCTCGAGAGTTTTGCGAGTTACATGACCAGAGACCCCAGACGGAGGTTGTCACCAGTAGTGGAAACGGACTGGAAGCAACAAAGTACAATGATGTCACATTGTGTACAGTAGTGGCATTGTATAAACCGATTGTACATGTATGAGGACAACTGTCATGTGAAGTAATACCTTATTGACTCTGTAGGAGGGATTAACTGCAACTCTCTTATATCAGGTGTACTGGTATGGTGTAACTGGTGGCCTCAACTGCCATGACTTCCACATGACTAGTTGTATTACTGGATACTGTACTAATCGTGACCAGATCTCCCTGTTGTACTTTATCACACTTAGACTCTAGATACGATTTTTTGTTAATCGTAGTAAACATCAGTTGCAGTACAACATTTCCTCATTATACACTCATGAAATTCAAAATAAAAAATCTTTTTCTGTATTCTGAAAAACTAATATTTCACTTTTGTATATATTGCAACATGCGAGGAAAAATCACTGGTTTTCCGGGTGCGAAGTCACAACATCTCTCATTAAAAGCCATGTTTCTAATAAATGCATAACTGATGGTAGTTTTAGTGAGTTTACGCTAAGTGATATCATATCGATATATCGCCTGTGTAAACTCACTGTTAGCCTTATAGTGTTAGGTTACATGATTTTCCACAAATGATGTCAAATTGTTGTTGTACTGTGATACCAATACATACTGTAGTCGCCTGACACTTGCATAAAAATCCCATTAAGACATCATCAATCAGCCCCCATTATGGAAATGGTTCCTGAATCCTGCCCAGTCTGATGCTGCTTTCATACATGATGACTCTATCTTACAATATATTACGGCGAATGTATAACAATGCGTATAACAATGACTCGATTAGATCTAGAAAAATGGACTTCACATGAAATCAATCATGAAGTGTCCATTAACAAAAAAAATTATAAAATACTTCTACCTGTGGACATTCCTGTAACGATATCCCAAAATACTCCTCTAAAAACTCGCACAAAAGCGATACATAACTAAATAAATGAACCGAAAATTACATATAACCGACACTGTATGTTTTTTTGCACTTTTACCACTGGTACCAGTTATGTATTGAAATGTTCCCCAGAAACAATTATGCTGTATTTCTAGAAATGGGACAAGATTAGACAAGATTTTTACGCATTAGTGGCTGCTTCCTAGCTTTTAATAGCGAGAACATTACCCTACAATATTACATGGCTTCTTTGTGTACATGACCATTTGTTTTTTCCTCCGAAGAAGTTTATTTAGTGTCACGATAACTACACAGTATTCTTTCACCGCAGTGGTGTAGTCGTACTTCGAAAATGAAACATCTCTCAAAATAAATTTGCTCTGGAAATTGTTTACTCTGACACATGTGTGCATGGTGATCCACTGATGGCATACAAGAGGATTTATCCATGATCCATTATGGAATCGGGAGTTAATGCCCTTTATTTTACGGTGTGATTCATAGAATTTATTACCTTAGCTAACGAGGGAGGTTTGGCTTTTTGGTTTTGTCTGTTTTTAGTGCCAAACTTTATGCGAAAAAACATATTTGCAGGTAAATTTAAAGGTAAAATGGATTGAATTGAATCAATAAATTTTGGTGGTGGTGTGGATTTTAGAAGAGAATTTCTAAACTGCATAGTTACATACACGATGTTAAAGCGGGTAGCCAATGTAGTTTTCCGAATAGTTGGAAAGAAATGCACAGTTAAAAACCTATACCTCTGATGGGTCCCATCCCCTTTGACATCACGGTAATATAGAAAACACCGCAAAAATCAACCAATCACTTTACAGTCCATCATGCTTGTACAGATATCTGTGTATATCGCTGGCATGATATACGGACTTAAAATATGAATGGTTTTTAAAAACCGTGTCAAATACCTAAATGCGCAGGAGAAGGCTTGCCCCTGTAGCTTAGTTGGTAGAGTCCAGACCGGTTATCTGGGGGTCGTGGGTTCGAGTCCCATCACAGGTATAGAATTTTTCTGTGCATTTCTTTCCAACTATTCAGAGAACCACATTGGCTATGCGCTCTAACATCGCATCTTTGATATAATTCTTTTCAACCAAAGAATGAAAACTCTGCTCATTTTATCATTTTATGACGTGTCCATGAGAAAAAGCTGCCAGTTTCCCCCATGTTCATGGACCGCTTGCCAGAAAGGTTCCCGACCATTATCATTCGAGTATTAAAGTCTACTTTTAAAAAGGTAAAAAGGTGAAAGGTTCCCACAATAGGAAATAGGTTCCCACAATAGGAAATGAGCGAGATTTTCGTGCTTGAATATTGAAAAAGAAGTGTCGTGGAATGTTTTATTATAAAATTATCTAGGGATGTAACAGGGCTATGTTGTATGTGCGACTGACATTCAATTATAAAGTGGCAACAAAACCTCGCCTTTATCTTTTTTTACTTTTATATATCATATGATCATTATGTCTTGATACAACATACATTATGGGCAAGTAGCTTAGTTAACTGTGAGACACCCACACACCGAGACATCAAGACGTCCACACACCACGACATCGAAACACCCACACCAAGACATCGAAACACCCACTCCAAGACATCGAAACACCCACACCAAGACATCGAAACACCCACAGCAAGACATCGAAACACCCACACCAAGACATCAAAACACCCACACACCATGACATCGAAACACCCACACACCACGACATCGAAACACCCACACCGAGACATCGAAACACCCACACCAAGACATCGAAACACCCACACCAAGACATCGAAACACCCACACACCACGACATCGAAACACCCACACACCAAGATATCGAAACGCACAGACACATGCACGCAGTCACACAACCAGACAGCGAGACTGCAAGACACCAAGACACTCCTGACATGAAAACCCACGAATGCGGTATTGTTTTTAGGGACAGAGAAATCACCGGGATGCATATGTTTTTATTTTTATTGACCATTAACGAATAAATGTCATAAAAATAACAAAACGCAAAAACCAAAGGATTCTTCACTATAACCAATTTGATGGTCGTAACATCGTAAATAAAACCCATTCACCGATTCAGGTCATGACACCCCACATAAACAAAAACTCAGTGTCAACCTCAGTAAGCCGGACGAAGTCACTTTCACTTTCTACGCGTCTGAATTTACTTTTTGCGACACTCGAAATTTCGCAGCGAAGATGTTATTACGGCGTTTACCTCGAATTTGAGTTGCGTCTTGTCGTATGCGTTTGGTATCCTCTCTTGTTGGGCAATGGCGAAAGCGGGTACGGTCACCTGGACGGTTAGATTAGCGTGGTACAAAACAATAAAAAAGTGACTCACCCAGCAGAGGTGACGCGCTTCCTGTGGATGATTCACAATCTTAGAATTTTTTTCCTAGTCATTTTGTAGATAAACGAATAAGAGGATGAAAAGTACAATATTTACGGACCACAGAAGTAACAGCCAATAAAAACTCTCGGAAGCGCTTTACAATGAATGTTTACTGTAGCCATTCAGCGCAGATACAATACCTTCAACACTCACATATCGGTGAAGGATCATGTGGCCTAATGTACTACTAACTTTACTATCAGTTGTACAATCACACGAGCACTGTTTCGCGTCTCTCACTCCCACATCTGAAACCACTACCCAATAGATATGCTCTCTCACCGACTCAAAAATGATCCCACACCATCTCATGCAACCCCCTCACTCCAGGGTCCACAACCCCGCCACTCCGGGCTACACAACTCAGCCACTCCGGGCTGCACAACTCCCCCACTCCAGGCTGCACAACTCCCCCGATCCAGGCTGCACAACTCCCCCACTCCAGGCTGCACAACTCCCCCGATCCAGGCTGCACAACTCCCCCG
>WURV02202350.1:0-11566 GCA_011762755.2 Epimenia babai
CCTATATCTACAAGTTTGAGCCATAAAACATCTCTATTAATATAATCAAACGCTTTAGTAAAGTCAACAAAGGCACAATATAATTTACTGTTTCTATATAATGATAAGTTAATTATTCCCCTTAGTGCAGATATGGCATCGATCGTGCCCAAAATTTTCCTAAATCCAAATTGTGATTCTGTAAGCAGCATATTATCTTCTAGCCAACATGTGAGTCTCCAATTGATAATAGACATAAACAATTTTGATAAAGCGACCAGCAAGAATATTCCCCTATAATTGTCCGGTGATGATAACGAACCATCCTTGTGTATGACAAAAATTATGCCCCTTTTCCAATCACTCGTGAAAATACCTGTCGATAAAATTATATTATAAATTTCCAATAAATAAGGGGACAGAATATCAGCACCTTCAAAAATGATCTAGTTAATTACTTGATCATGGCCTGGAGATTTGTTTCGTTTCAAATTTTCAATAGCATTTCGTAATTCCCTGAGAGTAATTGGCTGAACCAACATTTGCTCGTCCGATGACGTAATATCATTATCGATGCTGGATATTGAGTTATGAACCTCGTCATTAATTATTCTTGACTTTATATCATCATCCAATTTTGGTAAATCGCGTGGGTTCATTAATGAGGAAAAGTAACTTTCAAATTCTCCAGCAGAGACTGTGCAATTGTTTGTACTTAGATTCTTGCTTTTTAAATATTTCCACAAATCATTGTTGTTCGAGAAACTTAATTCAATCAACTTTTCACTTTTTAATTTATTGCAATGGTATATTGTATTTCGGTATTTTTTTCTATATAAATTCCTCTTTGTCATTAGCGATTTTCCATTTTCAGCAGTACTGTTTTGGATAAATAATTTGCAAGCACATAAAAATTCCTTCCGTGTGTTTTTACATTGATTATTATACCAATATTAGTTACTGTAATATCTTTTAACATAGACAGTGTCACGATGAAAACAATTAGCCCCTGAGAGAATCATAGAATTTATTCCTTTGGTTGTCGCATCGATAGCTAATTCATAGCCTTACGCAACAGTTAAATGAAATGTCTGCCAAACTACGAATTTGTACAAAAACACAGGTGTTCCTGTATTCGATAGCCGGGATTGTGTTATAGAGGTACACGAAGTGATTACGAACAGCAATATCTATGTGAGACTTACTCCTATTGTTGTTTATTCGCCGAAGTTCTGTCCAATACGCTTTACTGACTGTTATGGCGGTTTTTTCCCATTTTCTTTCCCTATCAATATTATATTCTCTTTTTGAACGTTTTTTAATTGTATTATATAATAATCGCGCTCTTATGAAATCAGATCTATTTGTATTACTATTTTTGAATTGTTTTTCTTCAATTTTAAATTTCTGTCTAGCTAATAAACATTCATCATTGAACCATTTAGTTTTGGTTGTCTTCATGACGACATGAAATATTAGCAGATTGCTTCAATATGTCACCGATCCTTTAACCTCGTCATCAACATTTGCGAACACAGCACTATAATTATTGAGTTGACGTAACACATCAGTATGGTAGTTAACTTTTGTAGTGTTATCCCAAACATAAGCCTCTTTACAAGTTTTTATAGTTCTGTTGGACCTATCATATTTACACAGCAACTTGAATGTTAGAGGAGCATGATCAGAATATTCATTAAAATTTTGTACAATTAACTGTCGAACACAACGCAATAGGGGATTAGTAATAATGAGATAACCGACTACACTGGAGCCAGCCGATGACATAAACGTCCACCCGATACAGTAAAAGCCATCTTGGGCGATACCATTGAGAATATGCAGATCGCAGCAATGGCACAAAGAGATGAGTTCTCTACCGAACTTGTTTCTGCATGTATCGTCAGAGGTACGTGGTAAGTTAACGGGGACATGGTTAAACCCTCTGTTAATCTAATTACTTTCCAGGATATCTCGCGTATTACTCAGGCTATCTGTTCTTGCGTTAAAGTCTCCACAGAGTATAAGTTACCCTTATTCGAAATATCAGCTATAATATCCTGGATGACAGCAAAACAATCCACATCATAGTTATTATTATAATACGAAGAGGAGTCAGGAGCAATATATCCAAAACAAATATACACATCCGAATTAGAGCAAACGAAAGTTTTGGACAATTTAAGAACAAGTACAGAATCATATTTATAAACAATTCCGCAAATATAATGTTTGAAACAGTCTCAAAGTAAACCTCCATTACCTCTCTTGCACCTGGGGTTCAATTTCTTCCGATATTTAACGTGTGTCTTATATCCATCCAAGATTTCTATATTGTTATTGTCGGCTTTACACTAGGTTTCACATAGGAATATTACATCGTATTTACTCAAAAACTGAATGAAATATACTTCCCTGCCTAATTCGCCTAAACCATTCACATTCCAGAAACAGATATCTAAAGAGAAAAAAACAGTGTTAGATAGAGGTGATGGCCTAGTGTGATTAAAATTATATTTACCACGCGGTACGGTATATCGAGATGTAATGACGTTGACCGAACCTGTATTGTGTGGCCCCATCAACCATCGTGGTGTTCAGCAGGTCGGTTCATATTAAAGGCTAGCGGGTCGACCTGTATCATTCCAGGTCATGGTCTTCTCAACGACCTCAATAGGTGTACCTAATGGTGCCGTGTTCTATTTGACACATTCGTGTTTCGATTTTCTGTTGTGCTTCGCGAATTTCGGCTCGTGATATAACCAATAAGGAGAGTTCGTGGCTTATATCACCGAGCTCATTTAGTTTACGTGACTGTTGTCTCAGCGTAGATATGACAATACAGTCAAACCTGCCCGAACGGCCACTTGTATTGAGCGGGCACCTGTCGTAACGGTCACTTCAAATTCCTCCCGACATGTACACTAGTCAAAATGTCGAACCTGGATCAAACGGCCACCTGTCTTAACGGCCACTTTTGAACACCCTTTGATTGTGAAAGATGATTGGCCATCTTATCATCGACAATTTCTGTTTTTATGGCAGCTACCAGTGAACGGGAGGACATTTGTTCAAGCAAATAGTCATCCTCAAGTGCAGGTATATCGACAACACAGTCCTGCTTCGGCGAAGACACTGCACTCTGACGTCATCAACGAATACAGCCGAGACATTATCCTCAAAAGCGAAACTGAGTTTAATACTAGCACTAGGCAACGCTTCATTTGTAACTTTAACTCTATCGCGCTTTGCATTTCGTTCATTCTCCTCGTCATTATCACTAGACCCACGCCCTCTTTTTTCTTTTTCTGTAGTAGCACCATTATGGACATCACCAATTACTTGTATGTTATATTCTTCCATCCTGAATTTCCTTATTAGCTACTATGATTGGCATGAACTTGGTAATGGCCGTCGAGCATATTTATCAACCCAGACGGCTAAAGATAGGTTGATTTGATATCCGTCGATATTTTTATTCAGACAAATATCTGATCTTTCTGGGCCACCGGAAGGAATCGCGCCTATAGGGATGGAAAGGTTTGAATGTCCCAACGAAAACGGTTCCATTTCTTCTCTCGATTCTCTCGCAAGATACATCATTTCGATTTAGTCAAAAGTACGGACCGGTGAAATTTATCTGCGGCAGAAGATAAATTGCTAAATATCCCCAAAAACAACCATCATCCTTGAAGCTATCGATCGAATGGGTATGTTCGTATGATTTTAACCAAGAAGAGAGTTATTCGTTTCGAAATAGAGGTTTTTCAGAAAAGACAAATTTAAGAAACTTCTAAAATGGGGTTGCGGGACTTTGAGAAAAGTTTGGGGACAAATCGCCCCCGATCTTTTCGTATTATTATTGACTCGGTGGAAAGTGCCAGTTTTCTGCGATCACTCAATCGGCAGTGCATCTCCAATATATAAATGCCGAATTAACGTTTACTTAACTTTTCGCTATTTACTTTTCGGTGTTTTTACGACTAAAATGTGATTTTTGTTACTTCCGTTTCTCTTTGATTGCTTCAACGAATTAAAAGAAATGTTGCGGCGTTACCTCGAAAACATAAGTTTAGAGAAAAACTCGTCATCGACATGTACGTGAACCATTCAAGATTCAGCTCAGTTTGTACAATTGTATTTTACTTTTGTTTATTGTTTTGAGCAATTTTAGATGTATAGAAAGCATAAAGACTTTCTGTGAGTACTCTCCGTCCAGATTCTTCCTTGTTATTTCTGTTTTATTGCAGTCGTACCAGCTTTACTAAAACAATTAGATTTTATTTAATTTGCTAGTTTGACTACCCTTTTAGCGTTTTGCGAGAACATTGTTGATATAAAAAACATCTTGTTCGGACATTGTGTCACGGAGAACTTCGAAATTGCCTCTCGTTTCTTGACAAGATTCATTGCGGTGGGAAGTAGGTGAAATGTGGACCATGTGAATGTGAACTACGCAGAGACGACGGGCAGATGCTGTCTTTGCTTGGAAAACGCAAGTCGTTTACCCGCTCTTAGGGAAATCGATCGAAAGGCCTTCTAAGTTTAACGATCCAGCCACGCAAGAAACTACTCTCCGCCATATTTGTCTCCGTTGCAGTTTTACGATTGATTTATTTATACGAAAGAGCCTCCTTTGTCCTCAAGAATTAAGAGCAGCACGAACAAGTCCCCAGAAAGATCGTGTGTGACGATATTTAATGATGTAAAGTGTGTTACTGATGTAAAGTGTGTTTGACACATTAGTTAAGCTAATAAGTACACTTTAAATAAAATATATTTCATTTCAATTGAGTATCTATTTTTAACCATATGAAATCCTATGAAAAATCGATACCATCGACTATGAAACGCCCCGGTGCAGGAGTTAGGGGTAGCAGGTAGTCAAATAGTAGAACCACTAGACTCGTAACCGCAGGTTCTTGGGTTCAAATACCCTATCGTTCACACCCCAGCGACTGATCTATCCCTGACTCTTGAAATAAATCCATCTCAAAATGGGTAAACTTTTTGTATTATCAACGGAAGATGCGAGAGTGTCGTAGTTATTGCAATAGAATAGCTGTCACAAACATCCATTGCAAACGGCATCTGAAAACCTTTACTGGCTTGTACTTGAGGTATATAAATTTTTTACTTGACCTGTTATTTTTTAATTTTTACAATGTATAAGGAAAACATAATGAGCCGTTCTTGAATTCTCAGTTTGATTTTATTAAGTATACGTTTCTTAAAAATACATTTCCGGCTTTTTTTCGGAGGATAGCTCAGACGCGTATCTGGGATCGTCTAAGAATTCGCCAGGCATGAGTCGAACCGGCCATCGTCTGCAATTACAAAATAATTGCGTTTTCAATTCACATATTTTTCAAATAAATAAGAAATGACGTAATCTATAATCGTTGTTAATTGTTACCAATCAGATGTTCTAACTTCGCTATCTACGGTTGAATTAATTTAGTAATGAGTCAAGTAACAATCCAATGACGTCTTTTTAGGAAAGACGCTCGTCAATGTTGCGACGACGGTGGAGGGGACGTAATACTCTATGAACGATAACTCCAACGACCACCAACATAAAATGCTCAAATAATCGCATATAAGCGTACAAAGAAAGTGGACATTAAGCTTGTATGTACTAATATGAATTTTACATAAACCCGTCACCCTCAAGATATGATTATACAATTATTGGTTGTAATACTAAATGTTTCCTCCCGAGCTAATTTATCTGATAAAATATTACAATAATACACCTTCGTGCAATTATTTTCGATATTATAATTTACACGACAATCTTGTTAATGTCATACAGAATTTTAAAAAATAGCCTGGTTGAATATATGTTTGTCTTTTATTTCACGTGCGTACCTCTTGCAAAATATAGGTCATAACTTGTCGAGCAACGTAATGATTTAGCGTATTTCATATTCTATTATTTATAATTTCTTCCGCTTATTGGCCATCGTCAGAATTATACACTAACAACACACCGTGTTGTAATATAAACCGTGTCGAATTATACACTGTTTCGAATTATACACCGTGTCGTTATATACACTGTGTCGAATTATACACCGTCCCTTAATATACATTAGTCAAATTCAACAAAATGTCTATATGCATCGTGTAGAATAATGCACTGTTTTTTACTCGTTTATATACGTTTGGCGTTATGGCATACAGGACTATTTCATAAAAACGACCTTTCAGTTGCAAAAAGCGAATGAAGTCATCCAATGTATTGCGTGTTATACGAAAATTCGGTTGTTCCGGTTGTGGAAACGTGTTCGACATTGAGCGTGGCCGTTTTTGGTCGGAATGACCCGTAGCTGTTGAAACAGAAATGAAAAACATTTTTATCGTGTTATAGACACCGTTGGCTACGTTGACGTAACGCGCATGCGCAATGATCGTTGTTCAAGCGCCAGTCCAAATAAACCCATTGCATGATCGCTAAAAAATTAATTATTTCTTATAAAGTAATAAAATAGTTTAAGATACGATATCACAGATATAATACAAGGGCATGTTGGTTAAATAAATTTGTTTAGAAAGAACATATCAATTTATCTTCTTATAGGTTCATAACGACATTAAAACGTTCTCTTTTCATATGACAAGAAGAATTCTGAAGAGAATACTCTGCGGGCAGTGATAAACTGATAATAATTATGTATTGCTACCTTATCAAACAAAAGTTGCCAAACAAGGATAAATAGAATCAATAAAGATGATGTTCCATCGATTTTCATTTTCGTGATATTTTTACTACCCTTTCATTGGATGACTTGAACAATGGGAGTCGCGTGACCTCTAGGTCACCGCCGCTTGCTTACGATTAGTCGTAAGACGTGATTTCGAAATCTAGGTCACCTCCGCTTGCGTAAGATTGATCGTTAGACGTGATTGCGAAATCTTGACGAATTGTATTCGACAAATCGTCCAACTTTATAGCAACTATTGGTCAATATGTTGCGTTCACAATTGTCAGTATAAAGGTGGGAAGCAGTGCCTCCTCGGCAGTAACCATGAAGAAAAGGGGAACCTTTTTATTGACTAACATTTCTTTCGTCTGTAAAAAGGTGTTGCCTGTATCTTTCTAATTAAATGTAACATTGTGAAGGCATTTTGACGAAATTAAAGGCGCCAGCATGATATTTATTACGTAGTTGTCGTTACAGGTGGAGTTTGGGGTGTTTCATTGTATTTTTCACTGTATTTCGAAGTCATGGAATTCCATTGGTATTTGACTGCGGTATTATTTGACTCACTGTGGTACCACCAGCCGGGTGGCGGGCCTCTTTTCCGCGATAGCAGGCTCTGTTCGACGAGCGGGTTGCCTGTATAACAACAGTGCATTTTCTCATCAGAAACTACACATATCCTAATCATCGACAATATACGATTTTATGGCAAAACCGTGTGTCTGTCTGCAATGGAACGGTGGAAAATTTCGCTAATTGTTTAGAATTCTAAAAAAATATGATTCATGCCCTATGAATTTATCATGTAGCATTCGTTACTATTATATCAACCTTTCTGTAAAACCTAATGTAGCAAATGGATTGATATTTCATCATGCTGTAACATATGTGTATATCGCTGGCATGACGTACGGATTTTAAATATCAGTGGTTCTTACAAGACGGTGTTAAGCACCTACATGCACGGGAGGGAGCCTGCCCGTGTAGCTCAGTTGGTAGAGCAGCGGACTGGTTGTCTGACGGTCGTAGGTTCGAGTCCCATCAGGGGTAACGGTTTTTTCTGTGCATCTCTCACCAGCTATTCAAAAAACCACAATGGCTACTCCTTTGGCAAAACTTGATGTAGCAGTTGATTTCGTGAAGATCGATTGAGTATTTCAAAGATTACATTTCTACTGGCAACACCGGATTTATCTCGTGATCAGATCACTTGGTAGCTGTCAGCAGAATGTTTTCCTCCTAGTAATAAATCAGGTTAATCCGTCGGTTGTTTTAGGCACAGCATCCGCAGACTGGCTTTGTACCGAGACAGTGATAGCATACTGCTAGATTATTTCAAGACTAAAACAGCTTATCAATTCATAATTCTCACAAGACGGATATTAGTCCCACACTTGTTAGTACATTCTCCGAATAGTTCAACGCCCTTTTTACGACGTTGCGAGTTCACTTTTGACACTTACGTGAAAAGAAATCTAAGACATCTTGGATAAACTGTTCACTAAGCGATCGTTGTCTCGACAAGGTCGACGTGGAGGAAGGAGAGTCATTGTCGTTTCGTCTTTTCCCGGGCGAATGACCAGTCGCTAACAAAGAACGATAAAAATCAACAGAAGTGTTTACTTGGTTCATCAGGTAAGGACTTGACATGCTAGAGTGTATTTTGACTAAAAAGCCTAAAAGTTGAAACAATTAAATACGCGTTGTATTTGTATGTTAAATTACGACAAATGCTTTATAGTGTCCATGGCTAATACAGAATAATTATTATTTTTATGAAAAACGTGCATATCGGCAGCAACAGACCCTGGCTGATGCCTAATATTTTACGAGTGCATGTTTCAAGCAAATTATATGGATTTCTTAGTCGATGATGAACGTTAAGTTTACTTTTAAATGCAGTCATTTTCAAATCTAATCCCCAGAGAACGGGCACGGGTTCTCCAGTACCCCCACTAGTTTAAAAAATAGAAAAAAAATAATTGTGAAAAATTAGAATCAAAGGAAAGTGATATTATTATGTAATTTTTATTTTCCATGGCGTCTTATCCCTTTATTTGAAATGAAAGACTTTTTTCAACAACGCTCTATAATATTGTAGCGAACTAAGATGTCGGTACGAAATAAAAATACACAATTAAAGACTAAGAGAGGTTTCAAAATAATAGAATTCGATATCAGAGTGGAAATTTGGGATCAAAATACGTATACGCTGTAGAGAAAAAATTTAAAAACAACCTAATAATTTGTGGTGGAGAAATCTACAAATTAATAAAATTCCAAAATATGATAATTTCATTTTGTACCATGTGTTAGAGACGAACAATTCAAAGATTAAAATATATATTTATAAACTAGTCATATTCGTCGCATCTGACGAGATAACGGGGATATAGTGCTAGCAGTAACGACTGAGGAGTTGTGTGACAAGAAGAAAAACTCCTGACATGTAACGCACGAAGGTCAGACCGAATACGCATAGGCAAAGAGAAAGTAAGACGTCCCTATACCCGAAAAAAAAACGTTACATGTGTTACACTGGATAAACCGGAAGTTAGAACAAGGCCCCTCGAGAATTAGATACAACAATCTATTCCCAAGGTCACCTGTAACATACATAATCACTTAAAAAGGTCATTTGTAACCCAAATGGAATCACTAAACTAGGTCACCTGTGACCCCACTGGAATCACTATACAAGGTTACCTACAACCCCAATGAGATCATTATGCAGGTCATTTGTAACCCAAATGAAATCGCTATACAAGGTCACATATCACCCCACCGGAATAAGTATACGAGGTCACCTGTTAACCCAATAGATTAACTAAGCAAGGGCAACGGTAACCCTTATAATTGCTACACACGGCCACGTGCTACATGTGGCATAACCATACAAGGTCATCGATAACAAGACTACGTAAGTTTCACTTACTGTGGTACCACCAGCTAGGGGGAAGATCGCGTTTTGTCAGTGGAGATTGACGCTTGAATGGAGTCAAACCTGGGCGAAACAATATCTTTGCAATATAAAGGTAAAGGAAAAGGCGAGGTTTTGGTGCACTTTATAATTAAATGTCAGTCGCACGTACAACATTGCCCTGTCACATCCCTTAGATATTTTTATAATAAACCATTCTATGACAAATCTTTCTCAATATTCAAACACGAAAATCTTGCTCATTTCCTACTGTGGAAAGCGCGAGACAAAATCACTGGTTTATGCTGGTTCAAGCTCTCAACCTTTCGCATGAAAGGCAACGCTTCTAACCACCACACCACTGGCGCCAACCACGTATGAACAATAGTACGAAGAACTTCCTCAAATACGCTGATTAATGTAAGGTAACGCGTTTAAGTTAAATGGATTCAGAGAAATTGAAAGTGCGTTTTCCGGTGATCAACGTAATCGTTTGAAAATACTTCGGTGTTTTAATATCTTCGTGTACGTAAATGTCGGAAGAGTCTGCTAGCAGCAAATTGAAGCTGATGTCATTGCAACATGCTCGAACGGAGTACATCTTCCGACTATGGGTTTCCTATAAGGACGAGCAATGATCTAAGTTATGCATCTTTGAGTATGGCGCAACTGGGTAATTTTGAAGAAAAACGTTCACGGTGGTAGCATTGTTTGTTTATTCTTGCGCCAGCGGTAAGCACCAGCTTTAAGGGGTTGACAACGAAGAAGTGACAGATATTGATATTCATCTGGTGTATGTTGATATAGATAAGGTATTACTAATCACTTCTTTCGACCGTGATTAGTCCGCTACGAAGATAGCCTTGGTCTTGGTTGTTATAATGGTTACATACCCATGTAACATGTTACACGCTACAATGATTACATAACGATATATCGGGTTGCATGGTGAAATGGTCACATATCGATCTAAAATGCAATGGTTACATAGCAATGTAAAATGTTACATGTTGCAATGGTTACATAATAATGTAAAATGTTACATGTTGCAATGGTTACATAACAATGTAAAAGTTACATGCCGCAATGATTGCAAAAGCAATGTATCATGTGACATGGTACATGCGACAATAGTTACATAATGATGCAAAATGTTATATATAACACATACAACATTGGTTACATAACAGTATGAAATGTTACATGCAACAATAGTTACATAACAATGTAACGTGTCATATGTCAGAACGGTTACATTACAATGCGACATGTGACGTGTCATAATGGTTACATAGCAACGCAACATGTAACACGGTACATGCGAAAATATTTACATAACAATTTAATATGTCACACGTAACAATGGATACATAACCATGTAAAGTGTAATAATGGTGACGTTATGGTGAGGAAGTCTAGGTCACGCAAACGGCTGTCTGACATTGTCACCATTCGATGACACGCAACGTTCGTTATATTTCAGATCTTGTTGAGCAAACTTGGGTAAACGTGCGGTGTCTGTTACCTAGCAGAACGCTTCCTGCCCCTATCCATACACCCCTTACCATCTCTCAATTTAAGAGAGAACTTAAAGGATATCTTTACACTATTGCATTTAATATTAAATTTTAATACGTTTTTAAAAATTTTGTGAGTGTGCTGGCCATGTTATCATTCATTCCATATTACATCTACATTAGATAATTATACAATCATTCTTTAATGTATACACATTTTTGTGTAGTCCGTACAAATTTTTCCATGTGCATTTCAATAGTTCTGCTTATTTTTGATATTGTAACCTTTTGGGGTCTATAGATTGACGTAAATCAAGACAATTTCGTTTCATTTTATGAACAAAATAGTCAGATGTCTAATGTATAGTATTTTACGTACAGTCAAACCTGCCCGAACGGCCACCTGTATTAAGCGGGCACCTGTCGTAACGGTCATTTCAAAT